>JAVQKC010030331.1:0-13392 GCA_036025475.1 Philypnodon macrostomus | reverse complement strand
GTGAAGGAGGTGGAGAAAAATCCTCCACCTCAAAAGAACTACAACTACCATCACTCTGGTCACCACTCTGGTCACTCTCCATCTTTCGAATTATGCTAGCTGTCACTGTCACTGTCACTCAGTAGCGAACCACACCTCCGCCTAACCCCCCCGCTCATCCCCCGCACACTTGGACGTGCCCCTCTGTGTCTTCGGCCCCGCCCATTTTTGTGGAATTTTTGAAAAATTGTCTGGGGGCGGAGTTAGCCTCTTACAGGGGGGTTAGCTCCACAGACCGCTGTTTTGTATTCGGTGCTGGTGATGTCTGATGTGTAAACCATTGCTATATATCCATATAGGTGTGGAGTGGGCAATTTTGGATAATTTTGGGTATTCTGGATTAGGAGAAGTGTTCGAATACACGGATATTTATGCTTTGTGTTTCTTCCTGATAAGCTACTCATGGCTTCTGGGGTGTCCCAATTTTACAGGGCTTGTTGAATGGAGATTGTGAATAAAAACATATGAATAATGTATTGATTATGCATTTGATCCCATATTGTTTTCACTTGAAAATGTGCTAAATAAATAGCCCTTGACCGTGACCTACAATGGAATAGGATCACATTCAGCGCATCCGAGCAAAACCAAACCACGTGTGAGTTAGGTTTGTCTTGGGTCCTACTGCGAGGAAACACTGCCATCTAGTGGACAATCTAAGAATCTAAATGTCAGCATTTTGTATTGACCATTAGTCGGCAACTGCTTAGGGCCCCAGTTTCCAGAGCCTCATAAATGAAGCATAAAAAATATGTCTTGGTAATTATGAACTTAATTTTGTGAAATAGAATCAAGCCAATACGCCAGTCTGGTTAAGCTGTGGACCCTGCCCGTGTTCGCCTTGAGCCCCCACACCGCTGAATCCACCACTGCTATTTAGACAGGATTGTGTGCCATCTACAATACTGTTGGTCTATCGGGGTTTTTAATGGTAATTCTTCCAAAGCTGAGAATCACATTGGTCACATCTGTCAATCAGGAATACAAAAAATAGTCTAAAAAATAGCTTATCATAGCCTATTATAAATCACTGCGTAACAGGGGTTATATTATACTTTAATAAACAAATAGTTAATTTTATGTCGACTGGGGTTTATTGGGTTTATAGGGCTTATAGGGTTTATAGGGCTTATAGGGTTTATAGGGTCCCCAACCTCCCAAATCTAGGCTACTTTACCCCCATTTATGACAATACCTTCTAAGGGTTTTTGTTCCTGTATTTGTTTGTTTCTTCTGTTTATCCTGCCTTTCATTGAATTCATATTAAAGATTCAAATCATATCTTAATAAACCCAGATTTGGAGAATCACGTGGAAGCCAGGAATACTCCGAAAGTTCCAGGCTTTCTCAAAAAGACTCCCTCAGACTATTCCCTAATGAACAAGACACAGTTACAAACAAAAACATGCCACAGACAGGAACATGTCACATAAACATGCCTTGACACATACTACCTAAAAATGTTTGAGCGCGGTTTTCTCACCATCCCCTCTCTCCCCCACCTCTCTCCCCCCTCTCCCCCGGGCCCCTGTTTATGTGACGCTAATTGTTTCTGCTTCTCGTGCCAAGTACCTACTCTTTCCAGCACATTCTACAGACAGGCCCCGGTCCCTCGGCTGCTTTTTGTGCCCGTTGAAGACATCTGCGACGAGCTCACTCTGTTCCTCCTCGCGGCCGTGACAGTTAGTACGCCACAGCCATGCACATTTACGGGGAAACGAGAAAGAACCGACACATACAACTGATAAATGAAACGAAATTATTCACGAGAATACGGCTTTTGTGTGTGTGTGGGGTCGGGAACGGTAAAAAGAATCTAAAGCAGAAGGAGGTTTGTTAAGTAAGTATCATGCTAATCGTCCCAGTATGCTAACGCCAACTGTTTTCCCAACGGTCTCCACCAGTGACGTACGTTCCCAGTGCAGCCCTTTTTAGAGGTTATTTAGACCTGGTTTAGTCATTAGTTAGTTTAGATATAGGCCTAAAGCTAGTTTTGACTTTGTTTGGTCCTGTTTTGGTTTACTTTTATAGGCCTACCAGTTTTCTAGTCAGTGGCAGATTGAGCGATTTGGGGGCTCAAAGCTGACATGGGCGGGGGCCCCTCTGTATTTGGCACTTTTAAAGTAATTTATAAAAATTCTCGTGATTTGTCGGTCCACAGTAACCAGACGGCTTTACCATACAGAGAAAAGGGGACAACTGTGAAGCAGAATTGGCTTTTTACTATTTTACAAAATTAAGTTACCAAGCCACATTTATTTTATAGTTCATTTATGGGGCCCTGGAAGCTCGGGGCCCCAAGCAGCTGCCTACTTTTGCCTCATGGGTTAGAACCTTTTAGTCCTGGTTAAGTAGATCCTGATAGTTGTGTCCTGGTTTAGTCCTATACCTTGTTAGATTCTGATCCTGATTTAGAATTTGTTTAAATTTCATGCTAGCTTGGACGTTGTTAATTCCTGGTTTATTGTTAGTTTACTCCTTTTTGACCTAGTGTAGATCCGGTTCCAGTTTAGATTTTTTATTTTTTACAACTTTATTCAAGTAACGCCAGGTGACAGTTCAGTTATTTACAGAATGTACATCATAAGATAAAGGGAAGGGGGGGCAGTTATTAATAATGTAGTTATTACAAAGTATTATTTTCTGAAATAGCAAATATAAATGAAGTTGGTTGTACTGTATTGGTAGTGTGTGGCTTTGGCACGAGCGGGTGTGTGTCTGTGTGTGGGCAGAGAAAATAATCAAATATACGTTATTATTATTTAATCAATGTGTATAATGTGTTTATTATAATATATTATTTTTCAAATACTTTTATCATATTGTATTGTATATTATACATTATGTATATTACTATACATATGTACAGTTTAGACATTTTTTATGCTGGTTACTAGTTATGTCAGTCGTTAGTCTGTCCTGTTTTATTCCTTGTTAGATCCTGCTGGTTAAGTTTTAGACCTGGGTTAGTCACAGTAGGCCCCTCCACCTCCTGGGGCCCAGTTCAGTTGCACTGGCCGCACTGCCTGATGTTACGCCCTGACAGTATCCTAGCACAAGACTGTGGCATATCTTTTACATGGATCATATGAACACACATTCAGTACCCACCTTTGACCAGAAAGTGGCAGTGTTGTCTTGCTAATCAAAGTCTATCTCGTTCCTGTTCACCATAGTAAGTCATATCACTCTCTCCTTGTTGAATTGACCTGTGACATCACTACACAGCACATGCATGTAATGACACACGACTGTTAACTACATCATTTGTGTGTTTATCACAGTGTGCCGTCAGAAGCGCATGTGAATACCAAGTGACGCTAATCACAATGGAGGGAGCCATGTCAAGACAACTGACAGACACTTCTCAGCATTCGATTGACAGGCTCTGATTCGTCCTCCGTCTGACAGCAGCGTCTCCTGACTTGACAAGTCTGTTTAAGGCACCCGGGAAAGGTTTGTGCATGCGCCATTAGATGCACGAGCACTTAGACACTATCGAGCTACAATATTTTTTACAAAGAGACCGTTTTTGGCAGAGCAGGATAGAGAAGCAAATAATTTTAACAATAGTGTCGAGTACCCAGTATTTCCATCAATAGGAGAGACTATCTAAAAGCCAGCTGGAAAATACAATTTTTTGATGATGGTAGAAAGTAAAAAGGTGAAAAAATTGGTGAAAAAAACTGTGATAAGTGAAAAAAACCCTGTATTTAAAATCTAAAAAGTAAATTCCAATAAATCTCCAAATCATCCAAAATAATTCCACACCTAGATAATAATGTACAGTATGTATGAGGTGGGTAAAAGTACTTCAAAATTATATTAACTGAACATTTAAAGAAATATGAGAGTAATACCACTGATTTGATGCAGACAAATCAATTATAATCTACTGTATAAGGATTATCTCATTGTAGGTGCAACAAAACAGCAGATTTAGTGGCATTAAAAATGGATAATGCGAATGGCAGGTGTGGCTGTTTGACATTCACATCATCCACGCATCTATTCTATTAACCCAGAGTGCAAATAATACTAAATTCAATGTCTGTGAAGTCACGAAATGAGTTGACAGTTGGCAGAAAGATCAAAAAGCTGCTTGGGGGCACGGGAGGAAACCACAAAAAAGACAAATGCCACATAGTCCGGAACAGCCGGTTACCCACTCGTAAAGGGTATATGTGTATATATGGAAAAACACATTTAGAGTATTTAGAACATTGAATGAAAATGTGTGAGAAAATAACTATATTTAAAAATCGAATTAAACTAAACTCAATATCTCAATATTTAACATTATTAAATATCAAATGTGTCATATCTGTGTGTGTGACCTCTGAACACGGAATTGAATCATTTTTGGTCACGTGTATTTTTATGTGTTATGTCCAATCCAAGCTCAGTATATTTGACTACTGGGTAAAACTGACAGTTGTTACTAACATACAATGTAACCGTTAAATTACTCACAGCATTGATATTTTGGCGACACTGTTTGATATCGCAAGCTGCTTATTGATATATCGGAATTAATTATATTTTGTATATTTCACAAATGTATAATCTGGCAGATCCTAACTTTAGTGTCTTATTTTGAGAAAGTCCACATGTTTGCGAGATTCTCTGTTGTGTTTATTACATTAACTGTATTTAATAAAGTATTCATTCATTGGACTACAGTTTATAAACAGTTCTATGTTATCATGTGCATATATTATCACAGTATTTCCATATTGTGTTATTATTGGTACCGTGAGCCGTGGATTTCGTATCGAATCATGAGGTACCCTACTTTCAAGAAGCGCTGTAATATCACTGTGACGTCTTCATCACAAATGTCACCCAAAAGTTAGATCTGTAACTTTTTCTGACGTACATATGATTATTTTTTCCCAGTACACCGTGCTTGCTATTTCTCAAACTCTCTTGTGACTGCCGTGTCCCATTGTGACTGCACTCTAGGCTCTAATGATAATGTTATACTCCAGACCAATTTGCCATGGCAATCAGGCTCACTTAATTGACTTGATTAAGCTCTCCATCCAAGACGACCCCTCCGGACTTGTGAAAGAATAGGGATCGGGGTGGGTGGGGGATGAAAGGTTTCTCTGGGCAGTCCATCAGCGCGGGCAGACACATGAGATATGACTGCTTGGAAGTGTGAGGCATATGTGTACTGCAAAAAATGACAAAAAAATATAATAATGACAAATTCAGAATATTAATTGTGATTTGAGTTGCTTATTCTTCACAAAATGTCTGCCAAGTTAGTGTTGGTGGACATTTTGTGACACTTGAGCCATTCCCAAACTTCTGAGTCTCGCGGGTCTCCCCGAAGAATTGTGATCTTATATTCAAATCACCTATTTAACTGAAATTGAAATTTAACACAATGTAAACAACAGAGTCTATTACACAAAAAATAAATAAATATATAACAACACTGGAACAAGAAAAATAACTTATATATAACATAAATATATAACATAAATATTAAAACCCGTCACAATTACACTGAAACAAGTCAAATAATCTAGGCTTGAAAATAGTCCGAATTAAGTCAAGATTGCTATTCTGAAGTCATTTTTACTAATCTAAATATTCCTTTTTTGCAGTGTGTCTTGCGTGTAGAAAAAGCAGCCCTTCGGGGGGGTGGGACAGTGGCTGGAGAAGGCTCGGGGAGGGGTTGGGGGTTCGAAATCACGATCCGGCCTGTGTAATAGAGCCAGACACGGCGCACATCTGAAGTTAATCCAATCAGGGCGACGCTCCGTGCTCCCCATCCGCCCGAGACGCACAAACATAAGGTCAAGAGCAGCTCGGATTAGTGTGATGATGTTGGAGAGAAGTGGTGTAGATAATTGACTTTCAACATGTTTAAAAGCAGAAGATGAAGATGAAGGCAAGCAGAGGGTTCGCGGCAGGTCCGGCAGTGCACATGTGAAATGGTGACTAAACCAATCATTGTTGAGCTTGCGGTTTGAAATGTTCCTGGGTTAATGCCGTGTGTACTTCATGAATATACCTGCTCCCAACGTATACCTGCTCGTGCTTCAAAAGATCTTGAATTACAGTTTGTATATCAAAGTGGTAAGGTATAATCAAACTCATTAGCTAACTGAACTTCAGTTCTTTTCCACAGCCCACTTTTTATTTTTGTATTGACAATTACTTCATGAAAACTGAAAGGCAGTGCATACGACTTACTTTTTATTGTTTGCAGATGCGACCCGATGAGTGTGTAAGCTGTATTCAGTGTAGTGTACTGATCTATGGCACCTTGCAGCTCCCAAATATTCCATACTTATATAGTCCTAAAGCCTCTATGGAAAAGCCCATGCCTTCAGGCTGTAGAAGCGCGTTTAGATTCTAACAATAGAGGACAACCGTTTCAAGTGTGCACTAAAACGGTAGTGTTTCATTCCAGTGAGGAGAGGACACACTAATAAGAGACGCGGCATAGTGCGGTAATATCTGGGGATTGGAAGCAAATGTGCTTTTGAGAGCCAAATATACTGGTCCCTTTCATAGGCGACTTGGTTCCACCCATGATTGAATGTAACATTCTAAAAGGGCTATTTACTCTTTTCATTTCCTCTTGTGTATTACAGACGCAGGAACGTGTGGCTCGTATGAAAACACGGCCTGGCCTAATGTTGCATGAAGACCATGGTGAATTCATATTGATGGGAATGCAGCCTCTGAAGCCCAACAGCCATGATTTTTTCATAAGCCACCGGGAACAAGAAGTCAGTCAGCTGACAGGTGCTAACGCCGCCAATTGTGCCGTGGATAAGAGATGGGACGTGGAGAAAAGAGGAGAGAGAAAAGCAAAGGCTCTTCTTTTCTAAACACTTTTGTGCACATTGTGTACGTGCTGTGTTGTGTGTGCTCCCTGCGCCCTGTTCCTTCTATAGCTGCAGAGGATTTTACGGAGGAGCCTGTGTAAACACCAGAATGCGTGTCAAATATGATGAGTCTTGATAGCTGTAAAACATACCCAAGGACTGCTCCTCACTTATTATCTACAACCAGAGCCCTGGAGCTATGTCTGCATCCTTCTGCCTTCCCTACACGCATGTCGCGCCACAAGTCCCTCTCTGGAAACCATTGATTATTTTGGCATGAGCCAGGGATGAAGAGAGGTGTGATTTCTTTTGTGTTTCTCCATAAAAAAAAAATCAGCAAAATAAATATTTTTCTGAGCACAGAGCAGCCACAGGATAAATATGAGCACATTGGGGATGAAATAAAGATGATGGATCTGGTAGCTGACGTGTGCTCGTGCGTGTGGTTGTCTTTGCGGGCTCTGCAGATTTTTTTTTTGTCTTCTACAATTGCTGCATTGTTTTTGTGTGTCATTTTGAGAATTGCACATCTATAGTGATATTATCTGTATGTAATTGTGTACCTCTGTTTGTGTATGTCTGCGTATGTGGAACAGGCTGCACATGCTGGATAGAGCGAGTGGAGCTGCAGGCAGTGTGAGGCTCCAGGGAACCACTTGAGATTGCAGGCAGAGGGACTGATAAGGCGGCTGGCCATTCATCAGACCAAATGAAGGCAGTAAAGTTGACTGGAGGAACCCAGGCGTTGCCCCGGGATGGCAGTTGGCCTCTCACTGGAGACCTGTGACTAACACATGCAAGCAGGCAAGCACACGTACACACACACACATGCACAGACTGAGAATAGGAACGGACAGTGGATGAATGGACTGGGACAAGGTGTAGGATTCAGGAGGGGCAGGCGATAGGGGTATAATGGACCTCCAGGAGCAGAGTCCCATCTCCTCACAGCTACTACGAACAGCCAGGCTTTCTGACTAGGAACATGTGGCCCACTCCACTCTGAAAACATCCATCAGACGGATATTACTGCAATCCAGAGGTGATACATTAGCTCGGGTGCCATGGGGACAGCATGTGCTGGTGATGGATACCTCCAGAGCTACTGCTGGTGTCGCTGGGGCCTCAATGAGAGAACTGCGGCTAACACTTCCACGCTTTATGTCACAGTTTGAATTTATTCCATACTAATGCTCTTTGTATTTTATTCTTAATCACACTACCCAAAGGAAGGAAGCATATTTTTGCCCAGGAAAGTGCTGCGAAGTTGCACACTTATGAAAGCAATACATAACGTGAGCACTTAGGCCAGAGAGGAGCGATGAAGCTACTTCAGAGCATTGCCAGTGTTTTTATAAGACTGTATTAGTGTCTCTCTGGTGCTTTGATAGAGCTACCATCAATTTGCTCAAAGACTCTATCTTTGCTTACATATATCCCACCTCAGGGTTTCTGTGAATGGGATTTATTTGCTCCTCTTATGTTTATTATTGTGTTTTATGGTTTATATTCAGTATTAAATGCCATCAATAGGACTGCAGAGCATGTGTGTCTCATCCTGGAAGGGATGAAAATGCTTTATGGAGCAGTGAGTGCCAATAAACAGGCAGCATCCACCTTTTGGATGTAGATCTTTAATGTTTTATGCATGATGAACTCCATGGTTTAGCACTGGTTCAAGGCCAAGCAAGCATTGACAGGACTCCCCAAAGTAACCACTCTGGACTGAGGTGAAGTGTGACTGAGTTGTGATCCTGAATGTGTAACGGGACTGGACACTCTCTCGCTTTTGGCCTGGTCATCTGGTCACAGTCATGATGTCTTAAACCAGAGCTGTTTTAGGAAATATGACTAATCTATCCAAACAACATAAAGCATTTCACTAACGTTACCGTGTGAAACTCCCTTCTCATAATGTTTTATAGCAGGCGATAAAATCATTGTAAAAGTTTCAGGAAATACTACATCATCCAGTTTATATGTACTTAATTTGCATTTGTGGGAAATATTGCTGATATATATATATATATATATATATATTATATCTTAATATAATCTTGAGGCCACATTTGGAAATTAGATTTTTAATAATTTAATAATCAGATGATTCACCTCACTCTTAAACATGTCACAGTGAATGTACTTTTATGTAGACTGCATGGTGGATGTTCTAATAACCCTGGTGCAACCTGGCTTGGAACATGATCAAACCTATATTCAGGATGTTTTTTTTATCATGTAAAGTTGTTGATGTCCAGGGAAATAAGATGAGTGCTAAGGAAAACTGGAGGATAGCAGAAAAGTGTTAGCAGAAACCGATGAATAAAAAAGTCTCTTATAATATAGTCAAAGTTAGTATGTAAGCCTAGGTACTGCATGTAGACATTAGCTTTATTACTTAGGGCCCTCTAGTGGCCAACACTGCACAGTAGTTTTAAGAAAATGAGAAGCAGAAATTAAGATTAAATGTAAACATGTAAGTGAACCACCGAGGTAGTTTTATTTCCACTAAATTGAACGTACCGTCTGTCAAAAAGATCCCTCCCAAACAACTGCAGATAATTTTTGTACATCTTGACGACCAGGTGAGAATGATACGAACCATCACATTTTGTCATATCCAGATCTCTCAAAGTTTTCATATGCCAGGTGTAAATGAGTGAACGTGTGTATGTCTTCGTGTTTCCACCTTAGCGCCTGTCTTTGCTGTGAGTGAGTCTTTGATAGCTGCTACACTGTGAGACAGACAGGCCTGTGCCGAATACGACGGCATCAAAAAGCCCACGATTGACAGCTACTGACAGCCTTCTTCCTCCTAAACACACCCGAGGTCCCCCGCGTGCAGCAGCCCTCTTTCTCTGCCTCTTCTACCCCTCCTCTGTTTCCCGTTGTCAGGGGGAATTGAGAAGACTCGGAGATAAAGAGAGGGGTGTCGTAAACTGGCACCTGCCATCTTGTTTTGTTTTGGTCAGGCTACAGAGAACGTTCGTAAAGTTTTTAAAAGACACTTGGAAGGGTTTAGTACTTTCTCAGATACATTTCAAATCTCTAGGAAGGGCATAGTGCTCCCAAACCAGCATATAATTCTGTTAAAGATATAGGATTAGCCTGGCTAGCCTGACCCATTTATTATATCTGCAATATTATGGAATCACCTCCGTACGCAGATCCTGTGTGTGAAAGAATTTCACATTTTAGACACTGTTACATATCATAAAGACGCCAATCTGGATTGATTTTGGTACTTCTACGATTAATGATAATTAACTAATTCATGCCCTGAAGCACTTTAATTGAGACATTATTCCTGCTGAACATAAACAAAATGAATGTTGTCACATTGATCCGGGCAATTGTATATTTAATGTACATAGGCACATTACAGAGGTCAAATAAAGAATGCCTCTATAGCGCCCCCATGTTTATGACCCCTATGGGAGTCTGGACACACTTACTTTGTCAGAGAGCAATGAACCTTGGTACAGTGATTCTCCACAGTGTACCCAACATAAAATATTATTATGACCCCGCCCTACAACAAACAGGAAGTCGGCCATTTTGAATTGAATTTGGGAGGTCAGGTAAAATTTGGCTAAAATATTCTTCACAAACATCCAGACAAATCAAAAAAGTCAAATAGACCCTTCCCATGTTGTCATGGGTTGGGGGCGGGGCCTCTTAATTGTTCGTTAATAATATTAAAACCCTTAGAAATCACACAATGTCTGATTAAGGTGCCAGTTGTGGCAGCTGTAGCAGACGTATGGGGCAGACGTATGGGGCAGACGTATGGGGCAGACGTATGAAAAAAACCCGAAATCTCCAAATCCTTTAGCTACATAAAGTCTTGGTGACTTGGTGTGAGTAGATTTTTACTCAAGTAAGTGAACTGTTCCTTCAAATATAACCCACAAAGATAGTAAGATACATATACAAACCATGTACTGACTGACTACAAGCAGCTACACTCTTCTTTAAACCTTTCAAACTGACAACATATCTTTCAGAAGCTAAATTTGCAAAACAGGATGCATATGCAAAGTTGACACATCGACATTTCCTGTTCTGGATGATGACTGATCTGCAGACTGAAGATAACATCTCAGGGTGATGAAGAGCATCGATACATAAGTCAAGAAGATGAATCACTTGTGTATTTATATTACCCATGTAGAAGTTTATTGTATAAAATGTCTTCACTTACATTCCGTATATGCCAGCTTTCAATATATTTGCATGTCTTTGCATATGAAAAGCCCTCACTGAAGTTTGTCTACAGCAGGCTACAGACTTACTTTCCAGTCAGTCTCTACTTTTCTGAGCAGCTCGTTTCGTGAAGACCTGCTCCCTTGACAGTGGTACTCTGGTGGTGAGACTTGAATTTGACCCGGACTTGAATTTGACCCTGTTAAGTAATATCTGGGTTTGTCCTGGATTATTCAGTCTTAATTTAGACCTACATTAGTCTTCATTTAGACCTGGTTTAGTCAATTTAATCCACTTGTGGTACTCAGGAGTCTCCATAAGGAGATGGTAGTGGAATTTGACTTGTTTTAGTCTTTATTTAGCCCTGTTATTTAGACCTGATTTAGATCTGGTTTAGGCTTAATCCTAGACCTGGTTTAGACTGGATTTGGTCATGGTTTAGACCTGGTTTAGACCTGATTTAGACCTGATTTAGACCTGGTTTAGACCTGATTTAGACCTGGTTTAGACCTGGTTTAGACCTGGTTTAGTCCTGGTTTAGACCTGGTTTAGACCTGGTTTATCTGTTTGTTACTTAACTTTAACATAGTATTTGCCAAATCAACTAACCCTCCCAGAACACGCTCCCATGTTCACTCACTGCTGTTGTTGCGTGCCTCTCCCGACCCCCACTCCGTCCTCATCCCGTCGATATCGTCCAGAGAAGAGGCTCGTCTCAGGGACCGCACACTGTCCCGGGAGCAGGTCCGAGAGATAGTGCCGCGGCCGACACCAGGGTCCAACCGGTCAGCTAGAAGTCCCGGGTCCAGTCGGTCTTGAAGGATGGAGCGTCTCTTGGTGGACTGGACTGTGGGTGTGTCTAGATCTTGTTCAATCAAAGCTTCGGTCTCAGACTGAGCACAGCTCTCTTTAGACGGGATCCGGAACTCCTTCAGAGGCACCTCCTCACTGTTTGGCTGAGGAGGACATCAGGATAAGTTAAGGGTGAACCATAAACAAGATCTCAACCAGGACTAAACTAGCTCCAAATAAGGTCTTGATGAGATCTAAAGAAGGTCTAAGCCCAGACAAAACCAGAAATAAAACAGCCTAAACAGACAAACCAGGTCAAACCTAGCTCCAAGGTGCAACTACATAAGGTCTAAACCAGTAATGCCTGGTTCACACGGCAAGATAATTGTGCCGATTTTTGACCCAGTTCTCCCCTTACGACAATCTTAAGGAAACCCCAACTATCGTGATCGCTCTAAAGCTCTAAAGACACTCTCATCAGATATTCCTGCTGTGTGTGGTGTGAGAGCTCTGGTCTGCTCGGAAGGACGTCCGCAACGCACAGACCTCAAATATTCTTGTTGGATTGACTTGGCCCGTTATCCCATCGTGTGGGGTGTGCACAAACAGCAGCCTGTTGAATGTGACGTGTAGCCAATCAGAACGCGAGGTGACGTTAAGAGGAATGGTCAGGAATATAAAACCCCAAACTCACCTCCATATCTTAGTGCAGCCCACACGCTCTCTACTCTTTCACCAGCGCCATTTCTCTTTGGATCATTTTTCTCAAGAACTATCCCCTTTGCGTTTTCCTCGTACTGTTTACTCCTAAAGTCACGTTTGATCTCGAGAGGTTTCACGAGATTTCCCGTCTGACCTGGCAATGTTTGTGAGCGAAATCTGTTTGTGTGTGTTGTCTCTGCACACCACACACTGTAGGACCAAAACTGGTATGTCTATGATTTTTTATCACCAAGTGTGGGGTCTTTCGACAAGACAAATCCTGGATTAAACCAGTTGTAAATAAGATCTAAACCAGAACTAAACAGTCTTGCTTTGCATTTTGTAAATGTAAAATGTATAAATTAATTTTGAAAGTAATGTATTTCCTAATGGTTACAATACTGAGAACTAGCATTATGATATAGACATAATATTCTATAAAGTGTTGCCTAGTACCGTGAGATAGTCCACGACCACTCCTTCAAACTGGTCTTTGGACAGAGAGGGTCTCCTTATTGACCTCAGCACGGGCAGACGCATCTTCAGACGACGGCTCTGACCTAAAGCAAAAAAACAAAACATTTTATCATATGTATTTATATAGTACACTGTGATATGAAGCACCAAATTGAGCAGTGTGCCCAATAGAACCCAATGTAATAGATGGAGGCAGATTTTAGGGACGTAAAGGAAAGGGGATTCTGCTAAACGTCCCATATATTCACTATCCCTCCTCTGTACACGTCCCATATATTCACTATCCCTCCTCTGTACACGTCCCATATATTCACTATCCCTCCTC
>JAVQKC010030287.1:0-14304 GCA_036025475.1 Philypnodon macrostomus | reverse complement strand
TGAAACTTGGTACAGTGATTCTCCACAGTGTACCCAACATAAAATATTATTATGACCCCGCCCTACAACAAACAGGAAGTCGGCCATTTTGGTTTGAAATTGGGAGGTCAGGTATATTTTACAGCCTCTAACTTGCACATACTTTGCCCAATTAGGCTCAAACCTGAAAAAAACTATTTTCCCTGGCCCTCACACCCCCACATCTGACCAATATGATGGCAGTTACCTCTATAGCGCCCCCTACAGACTGAAAGAAGACTGTAGTTTTAGGAATTTTTACAAAATTTGGCCTCCAAATTGTTCGTTAACAATATAAAAACCCTTAGAAATCACACAATGTCTGATTAAGGTGCCCGTTGGTGCCAGACGTGTGGGGCCGTTTCGCCGATATATTATGGTTAGACTTTTTTTGTTAGATATTTGACACAGGGTGGGCCTATTGGTTAAATCTGTTGTTGCACACATTATATTAAGAGTCAAAAGCTTGACGATAACTTTTAAAAATGAGTCACGCCCATAATAGATCACAATAACTACATAAGTCAGTCAACTATACCAAGATTAGGGTGGTAAAAATGACACCTTTAAAAGAGTCTCAACGAGTACTATAGCACCAAGATAGCTGGGAATGAAGTGTGCTACTGAGACAATCATTCATATAAAACTTATAGGCACCCACAATCTATCACAAAAGACCCATAGGGGGAAGATAGTCAGCGATATGTTACAATCTACAGCACGCCTGGCTTCAGACCATGCCTCTAATCCCTTTAAAAATGACTTTGGCCTCAATGCTACGCTTAAGAGATAGAAGAAAATGTTCTACTTTGAAAGCCCTCCCTGAAGCATGGAGCCGCTGCCTTACATGACACAAAGCAGTTAACCGGCGAATTCACAACAAAATGAAAAAGAGCACTGACGATGACGGAGTGAGACGGACAAACCCAACCGGAACCAAGTGTTGAGAGCCATTAGCCTAAGCACTGTGCCTGTGGCTGCGTGCAGTGGGCGTATGCTTAGCAGACATGATGATGATGAATGGTGGTGTGCTGATCCAGGTCTACTGTAACAAGCCAGGCTGATTTATATTCAAGTCTAACAGAGGGTGCTTGTAGAGGGTGATGGTGACTAGAATGTAAAGACCCTTCATATTAATGTTTTAATTGTCATTTTTTTCTATCAACAAGAAAACCAAATAAGCATTTAAAAGCGTCAATCCTGGATAAATACTTGACCCAGTGTCAGATATGATATACTGTACACTTTTTAAAATGTATTATTTTTTAAAATTTATTATTTTATATTATTTGATGATTTTCAGCCAGTACGGGCACATTTGCATAAATTTGGAACCGTAATGGGGATTGGTCGACTTTTTAATCTGCTTAACTGACCAAAAATGTAGAATTGTATATTGCTCACTACTACAGAAACATAAAAACAAGAACACAAAAAAGGTCAGCATAATTGTATAGTAACATATTATAGAAGAAAATTAGCTCAGTTTTAGATTCTGAGCTGTAATTTTGTTTTCTCCGTCCTGAAAATGGTTAAGCTAAATCACCAATGTGACATGAGTACAGGCTTTAACGAACCAAATCAGAATCTATGGCAAGAGGTTGGATTTAGGCTATTGGTTATAATAATAATAATGCATTCGTTTTATACAGCGCTTTTCTCAAGACTCATTACATTTTTCATTCACTCCACAGTCACACCCGGTGGTGGTAAGCTACAGCTGCCCTGGTGCACACTGACAGAGGGGGTGGCTGCCAGTCTGCACCTACAGCCCCTCCAACCACCACCACATTCATTCATTCATTCATAGGCAATGCGGGTTAAGTGTCTTGCCCAGGGACACGACGACAGCGTGTGCTTGGACGGGGACTCGAACCACCTCCCTTGAAGGGCGAGCACCTACCCACTGCACCACTGCCGCTCCAAATACTATTGGTCAAAGTGGTATCCTAAAAACTATCCCATAAATAAGGACAAAATGAGACTTTTGAGTCATTGATCCTAATGTCTGCTGTTTTTTCTTTATCTAAAAGTATTGATGTCTCTAAACCTCCAGGCTCCATATATGAGGTGGAAAAGAATGATTCCACGTCATATATTAGTAAACTGGTTTCTGAAACTTAAAAAAAACATTGTGGAAGTTGAAGAACAGTGGACTGACACTTTTAATGTCACTATAGTTACATGATTTTATCTGTAAAGGTCTGCCATAAAGAAATAAAATAAAATACAATAAACCTTTATAAGGAAACAGTCGGCTGGGCTTGTCGTGAAGAGCAGTTTTTGTAATGACTCTGAATTCTACACCTTCTGACAAACGCCTACACTTCAAGCATTTGCCTTTCACTATATGGCATTAATCCATTTTGATTGTCTCACATATATTTACATGAAAGTCTTGAACAACGAGAGGGTTCTTCCCAGATCATACTGCTGTTACGTCTTTGGGCAAAGCAGTTAAGCGGCTTCACCTTCATGTTGGAGCATCGTGGCTGCCATGTCTCCATCACTCTGCACCATGGCAGCTGTGGCTTCAGAGGTAGCTTATCATGGTGTCTGGCATGTAATAATAGACTCTGGTTGTCTGGTTGATTAAAAGAATATAAATGTTGAATATGGTTAGGTCTGTAGTTGCTGAACCTAAATAAAAAAAAAACACAGCACACAGAGAGCACTTGAGTTGGATAAATAATTTAATGCAGATACATAGTCAATATATTTATGTATAAACATGTAGGTTACCCCCAATCCCCCAAATAAGATAAATGTATAGAACAACAGTCTGTAATATTGCTCAGTGCCGCCGTTTCAATCCTTTAACAAAAAAAGCACTCTATAAAGCACACATGACAAACACTCAATCACCCAAACGACATGCTCTGAATACATACAAGTACCACTGCCTCTCATAGATAAACATACATAAAAAAAACATACTCTCTCAGACACAAGGTGAAAGCCTGCCACTGACTACATCTGCATTAACCTTCCCAGTCCAACAACAGCCTTTTAGTTCATTTACACAGGGGCATCTTTCAGTTGTCAGTGTGGTGCCAGAAAAGCATTTCTCCACACTTCACATCAGCGCCTTGGACAAAAGAATATATAACGTGAAGGTGAAAACAACGCATGAAGTTAAATATGCAATTGTAGACTTGATATTCTATACATTCTGTCTACCACTGTGCTTTTACAGTACCTTATCTTTAAACACTGCACCAAAATTATTATAGAAATAACTGAAGGAAAACACTTTCAATAAAGCAATAAGAAATACATTTGCCTGTTTTTTGACATAAGAAAATTATTACAGAATGTATATTTTTTTTTACAGTCACATGATTAACAAACTGCAGCCAATTAGAAAATGTAGAATTTATAACACAACAGCGTGACCACTTACATTTTCCCAGACAGTTATATAATGCGATGTGGACACAAAATCCAGTTCAACAAAACACCCAATGCTAATCTTAAAGGGTAAAGACACATTTTATTTATACAATGCAATGTTTATGTGCAACTCCGGGTAATCTATCAATTGTGTTATTGTTTTGTCTCTGTAAAATATTTCTTGCAATAAATGTTGATTAATATGCCTTAATATTGACATACCAAACGTAAACATGCATATAATTGGTAACACATCGCTGTGCACAAGCCATAGTTACATGGTGTTCTTCTTTGTGCAGTTCCTTTCTGGATACTTTGAAAATGGACACCAGATTACTGGAAACCCACTCAGGGTTATTTTCTTGTCTTTAAACGTCACCTTGTAAAGACCTACAATCAATAGAGCACAATCACTAATCCAATTCATTGACCGAAGTAAACCGCATTACCTAAGTCTTAAAAAAGGCATCCGATCACATAACAGCTTTTTACATTATAATGTAGTTTTCTACAGAACATTAATAGGGCTTTTAGACACACTAGTTATATTCCTGTCTACATGTACTGAAAGGAACTTATTCTACAATATCACAAGGTATTACATGATTTAACAGCGTGGCAGGGCTTTTGGAAGCAGGTCTAATTAATCCTTATTATACTGTTACCGTTACAATGGCTCAGACTTCCTCTTTGCTCATTAGTACAAATGTTTAGTCAACTATCGAGAAAGGTAGTCCTTTTAACAATTAATTAAAATATAATTTTTTTGAGTCAATCATGATATTAGTTACTAACAAGCTTTACTTGGTTTAGCTCCATAAACCTGATCTTAACATCCAAGTCTGTCTGAGATTATTGTTAAAAGCAGAACATGTATACAAGCAGACTTTTGAAGGGAAAATATGGTCACGTGACAGTTTCACTTTGCCCTTTGTAAACACTAAATTAATGCTATACATTGGAAAGTCTGCCAAACACATTTGCACAGTACTATACAGGTCGGGGTGAGTTGTTGTGCTAATATGACAGCTCTTTCTCACACTCAAGGGCAGTGCTGTCACCTCATCGCCTGCTTCATTTTTTATGGGGGGGTGTCTTACAGGGCCACTTGTTTTTAGTGTGCTCTATCAGTGCTGTACAGAGAACACTGTGTCCAATCCTAGCTCACAATTCTGTTTAACACAACAATAAATCAGTATATTGTCCCGTGAAATCTAAAGAGACACCTGAAACAAGCAAGTTGCAGGCTTTGGTTTTTTTTGTTTTGTTTTTTTTGTTTTTAAATTCAGCATAGCCAACACATTGTATTTATTTATTTTGTATACTGACAGATAGTAGAAATGTATGTACCAAAAGATTTGACCAACAGAAAAATACTGAACCAAAAGTGATCAGTATTATTACATGTGTGTATTAAGTGTGAATTATTACCAGAATGAGAGAAGGTTACGATGTGTGAAAGGGTGGGGGCTGATTACAAAATACATAGCTATATGTTCAGGCAATGTGATTGATGCACATTGTAGAGATATGGGCACAGAAAAGGCAGTACTGAAAGCCACAATGTCTGTTGTATAAATATGATTTTTGCGCTTTAAAAAAAATATATATATAATTAGCTGATGCATGTTTTAGCAAGACTTGATTGTCCTGTGTGCTCCAAACCCATGGCTATAATCGACACAAATCTTGAAAACTGGAACCAGGCTTCATGGAGCCGATCTACACTTTTACAACGATTGATCCCATGGTTCATTCATTTCTACGGCCTCTGATGAAAACATGCATGACTGGGATTATATGAAGTATTTATTGAACTAGTGGTTGATTTGAACAATATATGGTTTAAAACAATGGCAACTCTTCACAAATACTTTTCACATCTATATTTTGTCCATGTCTGTGATTTGGGCTCACAGATAAATGGTAATAGAAAAAGGACCTTTAAACTACAATAGGCCCTGTACATAAATATGTATTTGAACAAGATTATAGTAGGTAAAATCTTAGATATGTCGTAAATGAGTTTACATATATATATATATATATTGATATGTATTTTGTATAAACCTGTACAATTTAAATAAAATGTGGTATATACTGTATCTAATGTCATGCTTTTTATAATTTATGTACAGAAATGCTCTAAAACAGTGAGTCCCAATTTATGTTTTTGTGTTTGTGTGAATTTTAAATGGAAACAGTTAAAAATTGAACGTAAATTGAGCTTCTTTTGCTCTACTTTTTGAAAAAGCCTTTTGAGTAAACACCACCCGCATATTTTAGACATAACATAAAAGTAGCATTTCATTGTTTTGCACTACATACTTGTATATTCTGACTTTCCCTTTCATCTCGATAAACGATATACTCATAAATACAGTACAGTTTTGTAAAATCTTTGGGTTCACTGATGTGTGTTTGAGGAGCTTGAGATCATTATGTTTTGATTTCAATGTACAAGTCTGTTGTTTTGTTATTGTGTGTGTAATGTCACACGAGTGCCTTTTTCTTTTTGTAGTTTGTTAGGAGCCTGAAGGTTTGATGTAGTCCTCGACCCCTGTGATGGTGGCTTTGCAGAAGAAACAGTCCTTGTTGTTCATCAGATGTTGATTGATGCAGGCTCTGGGCAGACAGAAGAATATTGGAGAGAGAGTTATCATATATTTTTACATGATGTCCAGTGTCAAAGATGGCTGATACTATTCAGGAGCTATTCAAACCAGGTCTACACACTAATGTAATGTATGTACTGTAATAATGTACTTTCATTACCACGATTCACTGATGCAAGTGGCATAGACATTTCAGCGATATATTGTCAAATAAAACTGAAACTTTGAGATGCTCTGGGGGCTTTATTATAAGGGTTTGGTTTACGCAATCACAAGCTTCCACAGGACAAGGGCTGTCTGATGAGTAGGTACATCTATTATCTATCCAGAACTAGAATCTATCAGGAATAATGTCAAGGAGCTAATGTTTTATTTATTTTTTAAATCATGGATAATTCAAAGCTTTTTTTTACTATTAAAAGGCAACTCCAGACTGCTCCTTGCTGGTTTGTGTACATACTTGCTGGTTTGTGTACATACTTGCTGGTTTGAGTACATACTTGCTGGTTTGTGTACATACTTGCTGGTTTGTGTACATGCTTGCTGGTTTGTGTACATGCTTGCTGGTTTGTGTACATCCTTTCTGGTTTGTGTACATCATTTCTGGTTTGTGTACATCCTTTCTGGTTTGTGTACATCATTTCTGGTTTGTGTACATCCTTTCTGGTTTGTGTACATCCTTTCTGGTTTGTGTGAGACAATAATAGAGGGTTGGGAGGAAGAGGAAATAGGAGCATCTTATTCAAACTTAGATGCTTTTTTTTTTACAGAAATTCACAAAAATGATTATCCATATCCGAGTCTGTGATAAGGTCAGGTCATGAAACCATCCACGGTCTTCCATTTTTTATTCATGTTCCTCAACATGTTTCCATTTCCAATTCTAAACATTAAAGGCTACATATTGGTCACCTAACTTTTAATTAAGCCAACACAAATGTATGCTCAGGTTAACTTTCGAAACTGGAGCTGACAACCAGATCCAGGTGCTATCTGTGCCATACTACTTAAGCCACACTTAACAACACTACAAAACCAAATACTCAGTTAATACTCTAATACTACTAATATTAATACTAGGTTTTAGGATTCCAGACAATGTTGAAATATTATCAGCATTGCACAGAATCCTTTAATTTTAATCAGATTCCAAAACATCTAGCTGGTCAGAGAGGTGTGCAGGTGAGCAGAATCAGTCCACATCAGTATAGTTTACTACTTGTGACAGCGTTTTTCAAAAACACAATAATCCATAGGGCTGCTGAGCCGACGTGCCAGCTAATCTAAATCAAGCCTACACCTCCAGTATCACATGAAATATGCAACGAGAAATGAATTGGACCATGGCCGGCTGCCTGCAGCGCTGTAGAGATTTTTCTTGACGATCAGCAGTTAGTAAATAGCTGACTCACACGTGTGTGACAGTGTATGTTTTCATATGAAATATTCAAAACAAATATACGGGGCAATGTATTTTAGCATGTCTGTAATGATTTCTGATTTCTAAAGGACTGCCTGGTGAGAAACTGGAGGACTTTGTGTCAGTATTTGGGTTGGTCCATGAATCAATGCAGACAAAAGAATGCTTGGTGTAGCAGAGCTCAGGGAGTTAGAGAGTCATGGTTAATACATGAAGCACGTGAGAGCAGGGCAACATGTTGAAGAAAGTACTTATAGTTAATGATGGTTAAACTACATCCTATTAGAACATGCATAGATTTTTTTTTTTTTTTCATTTTGAATTCCAAAGGTAATTTACAGCAAGCATAAGCAGAGTGCATTAGTTGATATGGACTTGATAAATTGCATACAGAGATCAAAGCAGTGTATGATACCGTCCTTCAGGTTCTCCTGGGAATCTATCCCTGGAGTTCTTATAACAATTCAAAGTGTCCCTTGACCCCAAGCCCTGCTTTGAAATGGATAGAAAAGCAATATTTCTGCTTGGATGGGCAATAATATGATCATTTGGGGAAAAATGGCTGAGAATGTTACAGCCTAAAAATAGGGCACAGTTATGATCAACATCACTGAGAAAAACTTCTGATAGAATACTGTAAGTGATATTGTAATGTATGTATTTTATATAGTAATGTTCTGAACATTAATGCATATAGTGTGTACTTTGTGGAAGCTGTATGTATCACTACAGCCAATAGTCTGTAGAATATGCAGCAGCAAGATCACATTTTCATTTAAAGGGCCCATTTTTAGGCTTTTTGATTTGCATTTCATGTTTCATAACAGAAAATGCTTTGTTTATTCAAAGAGTCTTATTTTCTGGAGCTGTTACTTTCTTCCTGTTGACAAAAGCACAGATTATGTGCATGCCTCTTTAAGGCTCCCTGCTGGCAAAGCCTACTTCACTACTACAACCAATGTTAACAATAGAAAGAAGCAACAAGGTGGGGAATCTCAACCCATTTATGTGTTTTCAGCTATTGAAAAGGTCAGCACCTCAGCATACAGGATTACTCAAACAAGCATGGATATAATATATAATACAGCTCCAGGTATACTGTATGTATTTGAAGAGCAAACAACATTATAGATGATTGAAAACTCACTTTGATACGTGGCTCCTTTGAATTAATGTGGCAGCCGGGATACTTAGCTAAAACAAAAAGCTTTACTTGTAGATAATTGTCTTTGGAGCTAATACTATGTAAATACAGACACCGACTGATGACACAGAGAAAAACTTTCAAAAGCCTAGTCTATTTTATATTTTTTGATAAGCTTCATGTACTTTCTCCAAGGACACTGCTAAAGATCAAAGAAAAGGCGCAGGTGTGTTTGTGTGTTTGTGTGTGGTATAGTTGTGGACTCACTTGCAAGATTTGTGAGAGCACGGCTTGAAGATGGCAGAGATGGAGTGAGCGTAGCAGATTGGGCAGAGGTCTTCTTCACTGGTCGGCTGCAAGGAAAAATAAGACATCATAACTAGTTGAATTGAAAGCATTTAATAATCTGATTTAAGATACCCTTTGTGTATTATTAGCCTATGTAGCCTCTCCTTGCATCCTGGGATTTCAGAGTTAATGCCGCATGTGCCAAGAGACACACACACAGCTCGAGATGTCAACATCACCATCAACCCACTCCTTCACACTCAGCCTTTCCCCTTCGTTTGCCCTCTCCATTGCCCCATATGTTCACTTTGTGGCTCACTTGCCACTCCGCCATCCCGCCTCCGACATTATGGTCTCCAACAAACCTCTTCAACTCCAATTCCAGTTTTAAGAAGACAGAATGAATCTTTACGAGAACTCTTCAACTCCAGTTTATAAGCCCCATTGAGTGCAGAATAACGAGGAATATGATTAATTTACACATGTGTGGGCATCAATTAGAGGCAATTTGAATTTTTTTCACACCTAAAAAATATTTTGAAATTGGAAAAGATGCAACAAAACAACACAGAAGTTGCCTTGTCATTTGAGTACCCCTGCTGCCTTCCTGGTATGGCATATTGTCACCAACCTATCAACACTATCCCTTTCAAGTCCCCCATATTCCACCTCCATAAAGTACCACCCGGTCTCATCTTTAATCTCATTCTGCCTGTCTTCACAATCTCTCACTGTGCCTACTACCTTTCCAGAGCAATAAAATACACATGATAACACTATATTGTTAGCACTGTAGAAATGATACATTATAAAGTATACTGTACGGATTTTGGATTCATTGTCAAATTTGCACTAGACCATAATATAATTGGTTTAGTATTGCATTAATATAATCTATGTTAAGCATTGCGATATCACTGGTGACATTTGAGTATGCTAACTACAACTAAATACAGTATCAATGTAAATTCAAGCAGAAACTGAATTATGTCTCTGGATCTGAAGTCAGTAAACTGGATACAAATCAAGCACCAAACCAGGACTAAACAGATTAAAGATAATAACATTGCTGACATATTAAGTTGCCTGTGATACAGATACTCTCTTTACAAATATTGCAATAATGTGTATATTGTGCAGTCCTAATTTGCACCCTAACAGATTTCCATGTGTTGTTTCTTCAGCTTCACATCTCTCTCTCTCTTCCTCTTCCTCTTCCTGTTTCTCTTCACAGTCCCCGAAGTCACCAGCTCAGGGGGAGTTCATTATCTTCTCATCATGTCATTATCTGGCCCCCTGACGACTCTATTCAACCTTCCCACTTATCCTTTATCAATGCACGATTCTGCTCTGTGCTTGCCTGCCCAAATTACCTGCACTCAAAAACAAACATTTAGCTAGCAGTTACTTCCCATTGTATTTAGAGCCATTCTTTTCTGGTACCGATTGCTCATTTAGACAATTTGAACAGCTACTACGGTATATGTAGAGAATAGCTTAAACCAATACACTGCTTTTTTCATTTGGCAAGTTCTACTCTTTATATTATATTGGCCCATGCTATAAAGGTAGTTATACTGTGCAATTTATGGAGCCACAAGCACTCCAACATGGTGCACCAACATATTGCCTTTTTCCATAAATCAACCACTTTACAACTTTAATGACATGACACAGTGTTGTGCAATTCTCAATAAATAATAGCAAGTAAAGAAAGGCCTGGAAGCTGTTTGGTTACATAAGGAAATTACCTGTCAAGCCAAGGAGTGAAACGCTTTGGGTAGAAGGTTGGGTCAGTTTTTGTAAGAAACAGCAATGAATAAACGCCTGATCAAAATGCAGCCAAGAATCAGAAAGTGTGGTGCAGAAAACACATTGCTACCATCATAATCTCATTTGCATTCAGTCAATAGCTTTATGTTACCTCTGTCAATGAAATAATATACACTAAAAAGACATATGTTTTTATCATGCAACTAATTCAAAGCTCCAGTTGCACCAAATATGGTCTTGCCACTTCCATAGGTTTCATCCCACAGCTGCTAATCATCCATCACCCATCAATCATCAGTTGCAGGGTTATTAACGGTCTTCATAGTTGAGGACTAGTAGTGTAACATGAAGTGAAATGTAATTGTGAATTGTAATTCCATCTTGAATAACCCGGGAAGGGAACAAAAGGTAAAATGTGCATTACATTGTTCATTGTGTTCTCTCTTGTATGTTTAGACCCACATGTATGTTCTTCCATCAGACAATACAATGCTTATTTTCTGCTCCAACAAACTGATTTTTCCCTCTTTTCATATTTTTTCAACCACATTTGAAAGCTCCATTGATGCATGTTCTTTCAGCTTTTTTTACTTCCACTTTCATTTTTGTCCTTTCTGAGTTCCACTCTGCTCATGAGTGTTCAATGAAAAACTGTTATTTTGCCCCTGTCTGAGCCCTGTCCACCTCCATTAGACACTGGAGCTCCACTGCTGTACAAGGCCAGAACTATGTCACAGTGACTTTAAGCTTAAACATGCAGAAATGATTGTTTATTAATTATTTATGTGGCATTAGGATGTATTGCATTACTGCACAATGTTTTTTTTTTTTATCTTAATACTGTTCAAAAAAGTTCAAGCTATTGTGATCCTATATGCTGCCTAGACTCAGAAGAGGGATTTTTGCCATATATTAACAGAATCCACTGAAAATCTATCTCAGGCTTTGATTGGACTTTAGTAAGGAGTTTGGCAGAAGGGGTCACACAGAGACAATTTTGTGGAGAGTTTGTGATCACTTTCAGAGGGTTTTCTCGAACTGAACTCCATCTGAAGTGCACAAGTCTCTGTCTCAATGCCAACTCAGTCTTGTCTAGTCAAACTGAATGTCTGGCACAGTGAACTGCAGTCAGCAAGTGGATTAAAAGCCTGCCAAGTGCCTGATGTTTTATTCCTGACTGCACCTGAGTTTATCGCACTATATAATACTCAAAACTCTCAAGAGTGAAGCTATTGTTAAGCTTCTTGTTGTTGAGTTTTTATATATCTTCCTGAGGAAAACAAATATATTCCAGTTTTCTCAATTGCCACAATACTAAAGGCCACCAATTGACTCTGGTGTAAACAATAAAAACAACTAAACACTAGAAAGACTCTTCTGCAAAACATATGGCATATTATCACATTCAGAACACACATGATGCAATAAGTAAACACAAAGAGATTCATACACAACTCCAACACACCTGTCACCACTAACATTTCATCATTATCATCATTTACTACTTTTGTGATTTTGTGATTTTGTACTTCTGTGATGATATTGGACTTTATACATTTTTTCCAAAAGTAGAATATGGTCCCTGCTCAAAGCGAATCATTTCTCTGCGATTTTGCAACCGGACCAATCACTAACTGTTTAAGAGCTGCAGCGGTGTGTGTTTTGTTAGCGATGTCATATATAAACCCTGCTAATTAACAACTTCCTTATTAACAAGCTGTGTGTGGCCATGTGTGAATTCTTAGCGTCATGTCAGGTGTTTCTGACTATACATCGTAAACTCCACCCGTGAAAATATTTAGTTGTGGCTGGCCAGGCTAGTCTGGAGCCATTATTTTTTTTATTTTAAAAAAATCTGCCAAAACTTCTACTTAAAAAGTACTGCACTGATTTGGATAAAATTTTCAGGGAAGACACAATGATCAATTTATTAGATTTGTGATTAGGGTGTGATCCCAAACATTGTCTGGATACAATATTATTCCCCCAATTTTTTTTTAAAGGCATCTGTTAGCAACCTTACTCAAAAATACTGTACCGCTTTGGATGACATTTTCAGGTTAGAAATTATATAATGACCAGTTGAATTTTGGGAGTGATCCATGGAAATGAGCTGCCTTGGCGAAGGTCTGTGCTCTCTAGGCCCTCTACCAGAGACTTGCAGAACTGCACACCTGTGACTCTTCGCCACTGCCATCAGCGTCACAAGAGTCACAAGTTACATTTACTCAGTTTCCAAAAATTTTTCAGTACTTTTAATGCACAAAACTTTTAACTTCTACTAAGGTAAATCATTTTAAAGTAAAAATTCTTATTTGCGGTTACCAATTGCTTTATGTGTGTACATTACAAAATACATCAGACATTACATTCAAACTGTTACTCAGTGGCTTTTCCAACAAATAGATTTGCTCTAAAATGGTGTGTTTGCAGTCTGTTAGGTAAATATAGTCATACATCAATGTGTGTTGTGTACGCTCTGTGTGTGTTAGTTTGGCCACGATTTTTGAAAATTGTGTTTGACCCTTTAGCATTAGGGAACAACTGTAATTAACTGGCATGCCTGAGAAGATTTTATTTACTACTGAAAAACATTACTAGATTCAATTTAAATTCAGACATCATTAGTGGCTTGGGCTACTTTTACTCCTTGGGGTGACTCAGTATGGGCTGTCAGGCAGCCCACCTTGTAAACCCACAATATCTGTGGCTTACCAACACAAACAAGCCCGCAGACAAGCAGCACAGTGGGGAGGAGACACAGCAAGGTGTGCAAAAAAACATGTTCCTTCACAAAAGTGTCCAACAACATGTAATACGATAACCTAAAAGTCTAGTAAAGAAGAGTACTTAAACATTGTTGTTAATAAAACAAAGCTAATACAATTCATCAAGTAGTCCAAAAGCTTACAAGTCATATAACAAGATTTGCACAGCTGCTATACAACTTTTCATGTAACACTTTTACCCCTCCAAGTAAACTGAATCATTCTTTTCTCTTTCCTGCAAATCCGAGATAATTCAAAAATCAGACCCAGTTCAAAGAGGCAGAAAATATGAGAGCAGCAAGGCAGACAGATGGAGACCAGTGTTCTGAATGGATTTTTTATGGCTTGTAGAAATGAAAGGGTTCCTGGAAGTCCACATTGCTCTGGGCTCTGTCATTATGTGTGTACAGAGCAACACACACAAAAGCACAAAGCTGGATTTCTCAGTAACCGCCGAACATCGTAAATTATGTAAAAATTGTAAATGTCAACCAATTCCTAATGTTTGTTCAGTCAATGAGGCGGATTTACTCCGAGACCACACGTGGATTTTATACCTTGGGAAATATCGCTGAAGGACAAATTTTGAAATTGGGTTTTATGCTTTTCTGATTATAGGTTTTCAATTTAAGATTCAAGAATGAACTAGGCCTGTGCTGTTGTCCCCGACAGCAAGGTGTATATCGGCGAAAACGGCCCCGTACGTCTGCCCCGTACGTCGCCCCGTACGTCTGCCCCGTACGTCTGCTACAACTGTTACCAACGGACCTCTTAATCACTTTTTTGATTTGTCTGGATGTTTGTGAAGAATGTTTTTGCCAAATTTAGAAAATTCCCTAAAGCTGCATTCTTCTTTCAGTCTATAGGGGGCGCTATAGAGGTAAC
>JAVQKC010030236.1:0-31156 GCA_036025475.1 Philypnodon macrostomus | reverse complement strand
AGAGGAGCAGACTCAGGGCCAGACTGGGATAAGGAGAGTGCCAAGCTGAAGCTGTCCTTAAGATGTCCTTCTGGCCTTAACAGAAATAGACCCCCCACTATAAACAGCCCACTGGTGTGTACTATAGCGATATGAGGTAGGAACAGTACTCAATAATGTAATAATAATTAATGTAAGTAATAACAAAAACATTTACTAGACATTATATTGAATGTACAGTATATTGTGTGGTTATTTACGAAAACAATAATTAAATGTGCTACCCTTTAAAGACTGGAATAGAACCCAGAGCTTTCTGATTGACAATTCATATTGGTGGTTGCAAACTATCTTTGTAGCCACAGTTGCCCCGTGGCAGCCATAGCATATGCAGCATACTCGGCCATTGACAAACATGCCACCACAATCACACAATCACAACCCTACTTTCAGAAAAGTGTCTCGGCACATTGGCATTACGAGCTGTATGGAGCAAGGATCGAACCTCCACAATTTGCTCCACCTCCTGAGCCACTGCCGCCCTTTGGCATATATTCAGGTTCAATGAATACAAAATAAAATGTAAAAATGTGTTTATATTTGATCAAACGTTGACTCACGGCTCCGATTAAAGCTATTCTGTATGTCTCTAAGGTTATCTGTAGAAAGTGTTGGCAGTATCAGGCTGAGGTCACTGCTGTTACAAAGTCTACTCTTTCAAACAAAGGCCAAAGAAAAACAAGCTGTTCCCGAGAGGTAGAGATATTGCCAACACACTTACTATATTTCACTTTATCACTATTACATGAAAGAACTGTGTCAGCAAAGAGATAAAGACGGTATCCTTGATCAAGGTCAAGGCAAATCTATTGGGCTTGGCATTCACTGGCTCCTCCTCCTCATCCCATCACACAACACATGATGACTTATGTTGCAAGTTGTGACTTTGCAACACTTGCTTGATGTATCTGAGGTCACTCTTTCACAATGGCTGACAGAGTACGGGCCTGCCAGCAATAAGTCACAGCTGAGCGGCCTGATAACACACCCTTCTCTGTATCAGTAAACCAAACTGTACTTTGATGCTGAGAGGCCAAGATGGTGGCAAGCAGGAAGGTTGGGAAATGCATGACTAATCAGATGAGTAAATAGCGAATGTAGGCTATGCTACAGAGTGCAGTGATTTCTATATTTATTTGACATATGGGTTTTTACAATGGATGCCCTTTTGCTGAAACTTATCCACGCTTGAGGCCGACACTGGGGGTCAGGAGTGTGACCCGTACTGCAATACAAAATATATATGTGTGTGTGTGTGTACTGTAGCATTAGTGTAGTTGAGCCTGCATATGGTAGTAGTCAAAGTTCAAACGTGTAAGATGCTAATAGCTGATCTTAGGTAGAACTAAGTTGAGTAAATCCAGCTAACACAAGCTAACTAACCCTCGCTAACCAAAGCCACAAGCAGAGGTGAATGGATTAGTAGTAAATGGTCAATGGTGCTATAATAAAGAGTATTTTAACCCATGGTAACAGCTTGAAATGAACTATATTTCAAAGCACTGTGTACATGAATAGATAAACCATAATTTATACATGTTTCAGGTTTTTATTGAATTCCAACCTTGTAGCTCGACGTTTTACAGGAGCAGCATTTGAATTGAAGAAAGCATAAAGCACTGAGGAGTTGTTTTTTTTTTCTTTTCTGCAGAATCCTGTTACTGTGTGCTCCCTGTTTCCACGGCGACGGCCATATTGACATGCTGCAGTGCCATTGGACCGCAGCCAGGAAGCACCCTGTCTGCACACAATCTCACACTCTGTCTCTTTGCCAGTGCTATCACTCCAGCTTGTCGCATTATTATTACTTCACACATACACTGCTAGTTTGTCCATCTCCGGTATAGCTAGCTGGAAAAAAAACATTGTGAGGATTAATGTCTTTATGAGTGGACACAGTGCTAGTTATCTAAGATGGATGTCTGTACCATGAAGCTCTCCATGTTAAGATGAATAGAGAGTCGTGTTATGTTACAAGCGCATAGTAGTGGATATGGGGAGGGTGAGGGGTGGAGGTTTGGGGGGGGGGCTCTCTATCAACAGATGGATAAACCCGGGAGAGGAATGCGTGCCAAGCGCCAAATGTATCTGCAGCTTGCTGGGGCATGAAAATGTCAGGTGTCAGCGGCGAGCCACGCGGACGCTGCTATTTATACTATCCCCGCCATGTGCTGGATGTACACATAAGGCCTGGTGGACGAGCTCGACGAGGAGGCCTAAGAGTATTGTCAGGGAGGGGGGGGGTTAGGATAGATGAGCGGGTGACTCACCTCTTTGTCAGACCTGAATACAGACTCTAGTGTGGTCCTATGCGTTCAGACACGTTAGGCTAGGAAATGTCAACAACAGTAAGGGGGGGCTGTGTGCGGCTAACAACCTCGCGAACGGATAAGGGCTAGCATTATCTCATCTGCACAGCAACACTCAGGCTGTAGGTTGTACTTAAGGCAAGTGGTGACTGGTCATGTTGGGATATAGTAACCAGTGCCTTCAAGGGCCGCCCCTGCTCTGAAGCCACACAAGGCTTAAGGGGAGATCCACTTGAGCCATGTGCTGACTGAATTTAATGTATTTAATGTGTTTAACTCTCCAATTAGTGTGTCGCTGGTAAACATGTAACTCCTTCCCAACACATCAGCTGGCATTTTGTTTCTGAAAATCCCCCGTGGGCGTGAGTGTGTGTCGAGCTCGTCCTTGTCTGAACAAAGCATCGTAAAGCTGGGATTTCATTTCCACATTGTGCCCCTGGTCGTCCCCTTCATTGTTAAATTTTTCCACTAGTATGTGCAAGGCCAGGGCATTCGTACCAGTCTGTCAAAAGAAAAAGTATCCGCTGTCGAGGGGGCTGTATAGGCCCATTCTTGTTATTCATGTCATGCCTGGTGGTTTAGTGGGGCAGGGAGCAGAATTTTCCAGAAGCAGCTGTGTGTGTGCTCGTGGAGTTGACAGCACGCCAGGCCCAAAAGGATTTGTATCTCCTTTTCTTTCTCCAAAATCTCCCCCCTGCCTCCGTGCCTCTTTCACTCCTCCCCATCGGCATGCTTGGCTTAGTGCCCGGACTTACTCAAACTCACACTCCATACCAGAAATATCCGCTCGCCCCTCCCGCTCCCCTGAACATATCCCTGGCTCAAAACAGAGAAGCTTCCATCACTCCGGATGACATTGGATCATTTTTCTCCTCTTGCACATTCCAGGGCCCAAGAGCGGGACGGGAGGGGGGTGGTTGGTGGGGGCGGTGGGGCACAGCAGCGGGACAGTTGCTGCCCCTGCTCTGTGATTATATCATTATATCATCAGACAGCAGCAGACGTGTGTACAGTACACTCTATTTGAGGAGAAAACTCAACTTGACTTTTCTGAGCTGTCTGCCATGTTGTAATGATGTTTCTTGGTCAGAACCTGAAGTTGTGTTTCGTGTTGTGTTTCAGGAGTGTGTTTTGTGTTGTGTTTCAGGAGTGTGTTTTGTGTTGTGTTTCAGCAATTCTTCTCAGGAGCTGCAAATGATCAGTTTCACATTTCAGCGTAGATAGGTGAACAAAACCCACATCGATGCTATTTTTGTTTATTTGGATTTACTGTAGTAGTGGGCGTGGCTAGCAGAGGAAAACAATGTCTTAAAGGGACATGCACATAATCTTTTTTCAGCTGAGAATGAAAAAAATATTCCAAAACTTCCAAAAATGCATAACATCTTTTAATTTGATTATGATTTCTCCTATATAGCTATAAAAAGCCCTCTTCACTGTACCATTATCTGCCTCCACCTGTTGCAAAACCCCCCTCTAGTCTCTAGCCTTATCAGATATACCACTCCAAGGCTATGCTAGCGTCCTAAATAAACGTGTCCAGGCGACGCAGTTGTGTAATACATTCAAAGTCCCCGGCTCCAATAATAGCCCACACCTGTCAAACACAGTCCCTGCTTGTTCTCTGCTGCTGACCTGACCTCCGCTCGCTCCTTCGCTCCGGCTCAAATGTTCCATGGCTGCGAGACAACATAAACACTTTGAAAATTATTTCCAACAAATGCGGTAGACACAAAGAAGAAAGAGAAATGTAGGGGAAAGCGGTTTGACTGACTGAGAGAGCAAACAAAGGCAGTAGAAGATTGTACAGTTGCTGCCACAATAAAGCCTTGATTGACAACAACATTAGCACTCGGAGGGAAGAAAAATGTCTCCCACTCTCACGGTTATGTAACGAAACTGGAGCGTTTGTGGATGGTTATTAGTGCAGAATTGTGTGTGGGCATGTACGTGGTGTACCGGAGATGGAAACAAAAAGACAGAATATTTTATCTTATCTTCTGACAACATGAAAGCCAGGAATCCTGCGTTTGCGCGGCACATAAAAGTCAATCACACTAGACACTATTTTGGAGACACTATGTTGTTTGCCTCGTGTGCTTTAGTGAAAGTTTAATTGTGTGGTGGCAGTGTGGTTGAAGGCAGCTGACGGTGTCACATGGAAGCAGCAAGACAGAGAGCCATGTCCCAGCTTGAACCAGTAATTATTGTCCAAAGCCAAAAGCCTGCAGAGCAAAGCAAAGAGACAGCGACAGGCAGGAAATGAGCTGCTATGAGCATCGTATAATACATCACCACAGATCTGCTGACACACCCCAGAAAGCCAGCCATACATCAGGCCCTCACCCCCTCCCCTCGGCCCCCTTCTTGTTGGGACGTCCCACATGCAGCAAAAACAGCATGTGCATTCAGCTGCTCACCTTAAAAACATTTTTACAGCCTCTTGCTGCTGCTTGTGCTTATTTATATAAACATAAATCTCATTACAGTGTGCCTGCCTTCCAGCAAGGAGGTTGTGTTCAATCCTTGGGCCCGATGACTATTGTATTTCTGTGTAACTGGATAGACAGATAATTGTGTAAGGAGAATGACTAACTCTTTGCAAATTAATGTGGGAGTGAATGGTTGACTGTCTGTGTATCTCCTTGTCAGCCCTGCAGCTAGCCACTGTCTAGGCTGTACCCTGCCTAAGGCCCATAGTTGATGGGATAGGTTCTGGTCACTTACAACAAAGATGAATAAAGGAACTCATATTTGAAATAATCTGTCTGACCCCGGTGACAGAGTAACTTCAGGCACATTCTCTGTGTTTTTCCCTTACATACACATTGTGTTGTTCTTTAGCTTGAAAGGCTGTGCACAGATGGCCCTCACAGGCCTTCACATCCATTTGACTCACGCTCTCAGCTGACTAAATAAACTACTCAGGGGTTCAGTCAGTCACCTGCTGCAAAGATGTGACACACAGGCCACAAGACCAAAGTGAAAAGCCCATTCATCCTCCAATAAAAGTATAGTAGAACAAATTCAGACTACAATGAAAATAGAAGAATAATGTATCTGTATTACTGGTACTGGTAAAGCTAATGGCCATTTAAAATATTGATAAGTCGTAAATTACATTGATTTAAGTCAGTAGCTGTAGTATCTAAAGACTAAATCAGGACTAACCTGAGAACTGACTATATCAAAGCTGTTCTTGTGTTTATATTTGGTGACAAAACAGTATTTGTATTGGATTGGACACTAGTATTCCTTGCAATATGGTAATTCTGTTGTTCTGCAGATTTTGCAATAACATATTTGTGATATATTATGCAGCCTTATGTATCACTTACTGTCTTTCAGAAGGCACGGTGACCTGTATTTTGATCAACGTTTGTAATTTGGCTGTAAGTCTATCTCTGGGGCAGCTGGCCCAGGATCCTCTTACGGGAACGCTGTGCTAGCAAATGTTTACTTTTAGCTCTGGCTCTTACTAAAAGCTACGGCTAACTTTAGCACCAGGCTCGTCGGAGGTAGCAAAAAGCGTTTTACTACACTGTGACACGCATGGCCCAAAATGGAGCTGCTGTCTGGAAGAGCTCAGGGGAGAAACAAGGGAAGTCATAAAGAGGGAGTTGATGCTATCTGATATCCACTGTTGTTGTAAGCGATAGATTCTCCAAACGCTGTAATTTTAACTGTGTTATCTAGGGAAAAGTCAGTGTATTGTCTTATGTAGCTACTATACTGAGTCTTTATTGTGGTCATTTATCTGCTAAAAAAAATTTGCTAGTTAAGCTAAGAGGAAGTGGTTGAGTAGCCGATGTCATTTTGCAAACATGATGTTATTGATGATGAAAAAGCAAAAAACATTGAGAGTTAGATACTATTTGACAGATTTCCTCTTAGATAATTGTCCCATTGTCCATTTTTACATACAGTCTGTAGGTTATTTCATTTATTGAATTGGGACAGTGCATAGGCCTCAACATATGAGCCCCTAGCGTCAAAGTAACCAGACTGTTGTACTGGTTGTCCTAACCCCAGTCTGTTCTCCAGAGAATAAAACAACCCTCTTTGCTTTTGACAATTTTTAAACTTGGCAAAGTAGCAGCACCATCTTCTCAGCTGATTTTGAGCCAGGATCCTACATGGAGTATAGTGGCTCAGCAGAAAAGGGGGAGGGATAGTGCTGGGCTCGGCTTTAATACCAGCAAAACCCCAAAACGCTCTTGGATCAACCCCAATGCTTTGTCCTCGTCCCTCCGCCGCCGCTGCCTACATCCCTTGTTCATTTTTCATTCTCATTGCTTTCATCTTTATTGTCCCGCACCTCTCTTGTTCTTGTGTTTTTCTTCTTCTGCATTCTGCACACTCCCTTCCCTCCACCGCTCCCTGCTCCACTTATAAGATTTGGCAGCACTCCAAGATCTGAGAAAAACATTGGAGGCATAGCCTGGTTTTGATGTCTGGAGTGAGAGAGAGAGTGAAAGAGTGAGAGAGTCCTCATTTCCATTTCACAAGAGTTGATTCACTGCAACAGCACCACGACAGATATGCACAAGAAGATGGCGCGCGCGCATTTTTAGACAGGAAAAAATAAAGATTATTTTATCAAAATGTGATGACGAGCCGTGAAGAAATGGGAGGAACAAAGCACTGTCAGAGGAAAAAGTCAGGCCTGTTTTGCTCCAGTCAAAAACACAGTACAAAGAAAATGACAACAGCAATGCAGATGGTTAAAACATTAACAGTAGAAATGAGTGGATCCTGCATTGTCCAAATAAACATATAGATTGATTGTATAGAGACATAATGATTGTATAGAGACATAATGATTGTATATAGACATATTGATCGTATATAGACAGATTTGCAAGAAGGCCTGAATTAGCTATATATATATATACGTTATTGTAGCTTGGGTAAAGTTTGGTCCTCCCTGATGCAACCCCCTGACTTCTCCGGGTAAAGAAGTGTATAGTACTTTAGTTTGATGCCTTGTGGCTGGACTTTCAAGTATATTTTCCAATTTTTTATATTTCAATTTGTCTCCCATGCTTAGGGAGGAACTATCACCAAAAGGATTATGTTTACTCTATGGTAATGTAACAGCTCTAAAAGAGGATTGAACATATTACAATTTGGCTTGCAGCAGACAAATATTTGCTTTGGACAATTCAATTCTTTTCTGCCTTGTCCCTCATCCTCGGGTCCATTTTTTTGTCCAGGCTCTAGTTGAAACCCATTTACCTCTGGCAGGGCGCTGGAAAACACACTTGTTTGTGTGCCTTCTGTAATCTATCTCCTCCGAAATAACACATCTGGCGCTCGGTGCATTGTAATCACGCTCCCATCTCGAGAGCTTCACGGTAAACATGGCCAGAAACATCACATGTACACCCCCCCTTTTTCTATGAAGCCTCTGCCAAAACTCTAGAAGAAGGGGGAATTCTACACATCCCACGGATACGGCCCTGCTCCACCTAATTGCTGGGTTGGAGCAGTTGTAGCAGCCTTATTTCTGAACCGCTCTGAAGAGGAAACCGTCATTACTAGTCTCACAGGAGCATGTACCCAACCAACTCCAAAGGGGAAAGTTTTTGATTGATGAAAAAAAAAATCAAGGCAGATTCTAGCGTGTCCTCGATACAACATTTGCGGTGACCTTGTTTTGCCTGACAGCTCTAAAATTATACATGCGCCCATCGGTTGGTTGGTTATACTGGGAGCAAAAAGGGAAAAAAAAGAAGAGACATGTGGGGCAGATTCTGTTTCTGGCGTGTCCCCGTCTATGTTCGCTTTCAGGGGATTACAACGGCAGCACGACAACCCTTTTTGATTTATTGGGCTAAACATAGATTCATTAGTGAAAGAGCTAGATACGTGTACTGTCTCCACACATAGGCCTTCCCTACACACACCCACACACCACTGGCACATGGTCAATATTTCAGTGCACAAAACGGATTCAGATTGGTGTTGTTTTTTATCAGTATTGTAAGCTTTTGTTAATGTCTTGCTTGTGTATGCATTCATTCATTTTGTCTGTTTCATTTCTGACAGTAACATTAGTCTTTTTGTCCAAACCAACTGAAGTTACTCGTGTATTGCTTTGGTGTTGCCATGAAAAAATGCCATTTACTTCTCCAAGATAACAAACATGAACTCTGGCCTGGACGGGTGTAGCTTTACTATGACAATAACAGTAACAATGCTGACTTGGAGCTAAAGGTTAGGTTAATGGTTAAAACCACTCACACCAATTCTTCACCGTATTCTTCTTCATGCTATTGCCTTTCACTTAGCTTGATTAACCGGGTCCAGTCAAGTAAATCAGTGCAACAGTCAATGAAAGATTTTATGGCCATTGATTTGACTGCATGTCGTGGGTTAGACAAAACACGTATACTGTTCAGGGTTTTTCCGCAGCAAGGGAGTTTGAAATATTTGGACATAATCTAGGGCCGCACGGCACAGTATAGCGCAAATTTATTACCAACAGAATTCGTATCACGAGAAACAAAATGTATCGCAGACTTAAGTTGCCCTAAAAGTGTTAGTTAAAGAGTACTGCAGATGAAAAGCCTGTATGATAAAAGCGGGCGGAAGGAAGAAGTTAATCTTTGAGCCTGAGGTGATATCAGTTTCACCTGGCCGCGAGATGACGACAGATGTCTTACTCCATAAAAGTGTTTGAGGGCAGGAGCACTTCAAAGTCAAACTGTGTTACAAACGGGAGCTTAAACATTTAAAAAAAAAAAATCCCTACTTGTTCTGAGAAGTAAACAAAGCGGTGAGTCATTAACCACAACTGCCTGCTGGCTTCAAAACGCCTTCGCTTTAGCAGCAGCACAAAGCATTCATATATGCATCGTTATATGCACTGATTGGCCAGTTTATTAGGTAGACCTGTTTGACTGCTTGTAACATTGTGTCACACCAGTGGATTTAGTTATACACATCAACCTCCTGACAGGCATCTGAATGAAGAAAGGGATTTTGAACATAGCGTGGTTGTTGATGCCGGGTGAACTGTCCTCAGCATTGAGAAATATAATTTTTTACATACAACCATAAGGTTTACAGAGAATGGTTTGAAAAATATCCAGTAAGCAGCAGTTTTGTTGGTGAAAATTCCTTGTTGGAGCCAGAGGACAGAGACTGGTTTGACATCAGGCACAGACAACATTAGCTGAGATAACCGCTTGTTACATTGTGGACGACAGAAGCAAAAGCCCAAAGCACGTGACAGATATAATCAGTTAAAGGGTCCACCTAATAAAGTGGCCAGTGCAGAGTACGATAAATGAACCGAATATATTCCAAACTGCACTCGTTGGTCTATTCACGTGACTCCTGTTTACTTGCTCTATCTTTCCCTAATGCCGCCTTGAATATGAATTGAAAGGCTTGCACCGTGGCATGTGCTTCTGAGCCGTGCTGATTTGCCTGGTAACTACGCAACACCCGGGCATGGTTTATGACAGAGAGCACTTCCAGGGACGCACCATCACTGTATTAGATATGCAGCCGGCTATTTTTATGTCTGAACAAACAGGTACTGGCTGCTGTGAGATAAAAGCCTAGAGATGTTTTTTAGTATCTTGCATCATATTACAGAGAAAGAAACAGGCTTTAGTAGACACACACACACAAGCTAATAACTGCATGGGAACACTGTGTCATAGGACGTGTGTGCTGTTAAAGTCCTAAAGTGACTGATAAGGTTCGGGATAATGGAAAAGACCATAAACAAACAACTGTCATAAAAGAACGTGTACATGTGACATTGACTTTGCACCATTCATAATCCAGTATTGATTTTGGTCATACTATTTTGAGTTTAAATGTTGCGTTAGTATAATTGCCCCCTTCCTTTTTGTTGGAGTTGCGTCAGCAGTGCAGAAGCAGAGGGCTTGTATCCATTCAGCATTACATATCAATCAGTTAATACAGCTAGTGAGAGGACAGGATAGAAATAGATTGAAAGAGAAATGCCTTATTGTTAGTCTAGCCCGGGCTAAATGAAAACATCATTTGCCAAAATGTGTTAAGAATCTATCAATGTGTTCAGTGGTTTTGGTGCATAAATCAATCACTATAGCTTGTTAAATATAGTAATCTTTTTCCTAGTACTAAAAATCTTGAAGAAATCCAGCATTAGTCTAGCCAGCTAAATGAAAAAAATGCCCTTTTTCATTGGTTCTTGCAAAAATCTGGCACGTTTCCAACTATTGAAATACTCTAATAGTTGTCTCAGCAATAGTCTTGTGCTTACAAATCAGTTAAATAATAGGAAAATCTGAAAAAAGATGTCTAACCGGATAAACAAAGAAAACCCTTGTGTGTTTTGGGCAAAAATGTAGGAACCACTCGGTCATACAGTTTGCAGGAAGTAGCTTATGTCTCAAATAAATTACGCAACCTCTAACTCCACCAACTTCCCCACTCTGTACTAGAAAACACTCCTCCATGTTGTCCGTTTGGTGCAGCGCGCATGAGAGAGAGAGATAGAGAGCTCTTTGTCTAAAATCAAAAGACACAGCCGCATTGCCATTTTACAACCTCTATGTAAGCTGCTCATTGCTTGTAAGGATTAGTCAAGCGGGTCATAGCAAGACAAGCTGGCTAGTTTTATTGATATGCTTGAAGAACATGTGAGGAGATTCAAAGTAGAGATACTACGCCAGACAGTAACGGCATTCTTGTTTACTCTTGCACCCGTTGCATCGCAAAGCAAAGAAATGTGCTCCTAGCCATGTGACCCTGCAAAAGCATGTCGAAACAGCCACTCGTGAGACCTGAGTTTTCCACCAAAAAGTGTGAATCGAAAGTGAAATGGGGCAAGAAAGTACCTGGTAATTTCAGAATTTGCATATTTACTAGGGGCTGCTCAGACATGCTTGAAAAACACAAAACATCAGAATGGGTAAGGTATAAATAGGTGTGGAGCATAATCTGATTTCATTGCTAAAATATGTAGTTAGACAAAGCCTGGTATCATGGTGGACAATCATGCACTTTCACACATTCCTGACTCAACAGATTCTGGCTCGAGTGAACATGACTTGGCACCTATTTCTCAGGAGCTGTGTACAATCAATTACAGTTTGCACACTAGGCTGGAGTGCTCAAAAGTGAACCAGTGCATGCTCTAACTATCTATAACCCTTCATGAAAGTATAGAAGTGTGCACACAGCAACGCACCCCTGCAGTCTTTTCTATTAATGCCGCAGCTTTGAAACAGTAGCCCACTTCTTTGGTTCTGCAACAAGTGTTTAAAAAAGCCTCCCCGTCACAACACAAGCCTACAATATCAAGAGGACTTATTACTCAAAATGAAGCAAGCTCAGACAATAAGAGTTTCATACAAGATCAGAAATTGTATTTGGCAATTTTTAAACAAGTGCATACAAGTACAGCTAAAAGCATTTCAGTTTTTGCCAAGTGCTCGTAGAGTAGCATTAGTCACATTCTACGTTTAAACAGGAACTGCCACCAGACCTAGAAGTACATCAAGAGTTTTTTGTTAAACATCAACAGAGGAACGTAGTCCATTATAATGAGTACATACCTTTATCTTCAAAAATATAGAAACACAATGTATTCAAAAATCAAAAATTATACAACCATGTTTACGAAGTATACTCTTCCCTTGGGTCCAATATGTACAAGTCCGTTAGTTTTGTTTTTGAATGGTATGTATGTGATATTTATATATTTATACTCATATTATTCAATTCCCCGCCCCAGAGAAAGTGTTCAAGACGACAAAATCAAGGGTCCCTCTCCTTTTTTACTTTGACATCTCCTGCCAGGATGGTGGCGATCTCCCCCTGCATGAAAGCCCACGGTACGTTTGAGCCGACCAGGGGGCACTTTTCCCCGCTGGGACAGTACACTTCACCCGTGGCGCCTTGCTGCTTTATGCTCTCCCTCGAGCACGGGAAGCAGAACTTGTGTGAGGGAACCGAGGGGCATTGAACAAAGTGCGTGTCTTCCAATCGCTCGTGGCACAGGGTGCAGCACAGGGGTATGCTGCCGGGTACAGATGAGTCCGGAATGCTCTGGGGGTGCACTTGGTCCATGCCAGGGACGTGTGGGGTACCAGCTCCCGACCCGTCCCGCTGTGGCAGCCTCCTCTGATTCATGGAGGACGGGGAGAGCGGGCTGGTGCTGTTCCTACGAGTGGTTGAGTGCACCTGGTTGCCGTCTTTTGGGGAGCTGTTGCCGCCAGCGTTATCTGCAGCCATTATGAGAGCCGCCATAGGGGACTGACCGTTCTGGGCTGCCTCCGGTGGGGTGGTGCGGGACTGGGGGGATATTGTGGAGGGCTGGGATGCGAAGTTTGGCGGGGGAACCGGGGGCATTTTGAGTCCGTCACTAGGCGGAGGTAACCACGGCTGGCCCTCACCGTTGATTTTGGAAGCGGTGCCCTCACCCTCGGGCTCCGGTGATGCCTTTCGCTTGACACTGCGGGGGTGTTTTCCTCTGTCTGTGGACGGGAAAGGGTTAAACAACTGGGTGAGTTACACAGCTCACACAGGCAGCAACAATGACTCTGTAGAGGCAACACTAGACCTGCATTTTTCCAGTTTACTGCAACTCAAATGTCTAAAAGTCAAGAAATATCAGATTAAATCACGTTCACTGTTTCTTACATTATGGCTTGACTGATTACCCAATTTCTTCATAATTGACATTTTCAAATATTCACATTTTGTTTGCAAAAATGCACATTAAAGGTTAAAAATAAGCTTGCTCTTTCATTATAATGGTATTTACCTGATTTGGAGGCTGTGGCACCGCTCTCATATACCATAGCCCTTTGTTGCATGACCGCATGGTCCTTCTTGAATCTGTCGAAAGTGTGCAGCGCCATCAGGTCCCTCACGGTTTTGCCTTTGCCCATCCAGTCCTGCTCAGCCCGGCTTTTGTGGCTCTCGCTGATCTCCGGGGTCAGGCTGTCTGGCCGGTGCTTCTCTTTGCCCTCTCGGTCGTGCTCAGTGCTGGACACTGAAGCGGGTCTCTTGCCCATGTCCCCGGGGTTGCCAGCCGCCAGCGCCGAGGGCAGCCCCATCTGTCTGCCGTTCACGCTGTGCACCTGGGGCACCGGACCACCGTTCACCAAAGGCACTAGGTTAGGGGGCACCGCGCTCCTCCTGTGCGGGTTGGGGCTTTGGCGGTTCAACTCTGGTGGTTCATCCGGTTTAGGGAATCCATTGTGGACTGTGATTCCGTTTGCCTGCCCCCTGGACTGGTATTCTGGTCCCAACCTGGGCGGGCGCTCCGAGGACAGCGGGTATCGGTCCAGAGGCTGCGGCGGTCGGGAGCCCGGCTCTCCCGCCGCGGCATGGTTCATAGCCTGGAAGTCCTTCTTTCCCGGTCCCGGAGACCTACCCTCCTGAATGCCATGAGCCCTCTTAAGCTGCCTAGCCGTCTCTATCACAAACTCAATGCGGTCTGCTCCTTCGTAGTTGACACATCCTCTGCATACGGGCTCAGTAAAATCCCAAATCATGGCCCACGGCATGCGGGGCAAGTCGCACAAATAGCACGACTGCCTCCGGGAAGAAGCAGCGACCGCCGCAGACGACATGGCTCTCCTCAGCGTCGTCGAGTCGAGCTCCTTTTCAACAAAATAAACCCCAAAATGTGTCTAGTTCTCCCGGGTCCCTTCAAAAACAAATAAAGAGCAAGTTCCGTGCGTCGAAGAAGAAATGGAAAGGCGTCCTCCCTCGACTTTTATGGAAACAGAGCTGAAGTTTGTGCGCAGAGAGAGAAGTTCATGTCGGTGCGTACTTTACTATGGCGCGGCTGTGTCTATCTCCGCTGAGTCGCTACTACTGCCTCAATGTGGAGCAGTGACGTCAGCGCCAGCTCTGAGCGCAGCCTGTTTCCACTTGAGTTTCTATTGACTTGATTTCTTCGACAGACCCCCCTCCTCTCTCGCCTTTCCCTCCGTTTACTGCAGCCTCTGTCACTCCAAGCCCACTTTTTTATTATAATTTAATCACTTGAACCGTTTCCCAAACGTCTCCCTCCACGTACCGCCTTTTGCTCAAGCCGAAAGGGAACCACATCTACCCCGACACAACCACTGCTCCAGTACGCGTCGGTTATTTGCGCTAAAAACGTCTCCGAACCCCGCTGCAAAGGAATTTTTCAAAACCCGTCGTTGTAAGTTAGTGCGGGGGTTAAAATACGCTCCCAAGCTCCTGCGTCTGGCCGCGGCTTTGTCCTCGTTTCAAAGTATTATCCGGTTAGGATGAATGCCTGCTCGCTCGCTGCAGTTTAGTTTTTCTCAATGCACAGCGCCTCTCCGCCATGAGCCGCTGCTACTACGACTGTCGTGCAATGAATGAGGTGGGTCGAACCTGCAAGAAAACGCCGTTTACTTCGAAATGCAATCGATTCAAACACATGTTTTTGTGTGAGGCATTGTTCTAGTTACGCACAATAGAAAAGCCTCGCTGTGCACATTATCTAGGGTATCTTCGGATTAGCGTTCTCCTTTATAGCCCCGCCTATGTGTTCACTATGTGGCAGTTTTACAATGTAAATACACACCGCTCACATACTAATCTCCTATCGCTTTGGTGACTACTATGTGTAAAAAGCAAAGGCGCCTCCATTAGCCAGTAACCAGGAAGCGCTTGTTATGAGGTGGGGATTTCCAGCCCTGTGTTGTAAACTTGAATGGGTCGAGGTTGCAGCATGACTTGTATAGCTGGCTAGCACTGCCCACATTTTATTCTGGTACACTAGTACACACACACACAGTGTCATCCAAATCTGGCACCAATAAATCAAATTACAGCGTCATGAATCAGCCACTGAGACGGGTTCTGTTGAATATTAAAGCAGCTTGGAGAGAGGGCAAGTGTCTGTGTGTTATTACAAGATACGCTAAATGTAATAATTGTAATGTGGGGGCTGTTGTTATGCCTATTTTTTGAATCAGGATTAAGTTAACTATAATTAAGTCTAACCCGTGACTAAACTGAGTCCAAACTAGGACCAATCTAAGGTTTTAATATGTATAAACGAGGATTAAAGCAGACTAAACCAAAAATATGCTAGGCTTCATACAGGCTACAGATCCTCCACTAAATACATTTTGCTTATCATTGTCAGTGACGTCCTTTTGACACAGTAGAGGAACAAAGAGCCCACACAATATAGATGAAACAAACGCTTAGCCAATCCCCCCTCAAGTCAAATTGTAGTTTTGAAGTGTATATATCAAAACAGAAGGAGGCGTGCCCCGGTAGCTTCTCATCTGGGCTCATTCCAGCTCAGTGCAGCTCTCTGTAGCCTCAGGGGTTCTGTGGGTGAGGCAATGCGTCTGAAACCTGCAGACACAAAAAGCAGGATGTGTTTGTGCAAGTCCCTGTGACGTTGGAAAGAGGAAGCAAGCTGTTTAGTCACGTATACCCCTCGTCCGCCCGGCCTCACCCAACCATCTTTGGGACATCAGGCCGTTTGGCTGAATGCCCGTGGCTATGATCACTCACACGGGCATGGAGGGCTGTTTTTCAAAGGGTTTCCATAAACGAAATAATGGGACGGGTGTTAGTCAGGACTGGCTGCACTGTCGACGGCATTTAATTGTAGTGTTGTATAAACATATGATTTTGACTGGATGGTTGATGCATTATTATAGATTATTGGTGCACAGCTGCCAGCAAAACAAAACAATTAGTCAATATTATCTAGAGATCAGAGGTGGGAGTTACCAAAAATGGTATTCTCCAGTAAGCGCGCTGAGTAACTGTCTGAATGCAGTTTTCAATGAGACCTAAATATGAAATCATAAAAATTAAATACATCAGGAAGAATAATTCACTTGCCTCCTCTGGCCGTATAGGATTTCTGACCTGATGACTGGATTGTTTTTGCACAGCTGCCAGCATTTTCAATACACTCCAAAAACAATGCTATACAATATATTCCCTTGAGATGCAGTACCATCGTACCAAGTGTACAGCCATCCACTTTGTTAACACATCGTTTCCCATCATGCTTCACTCCGGTCTCGGGTCTAACAACACCAGGAAGAGCTGCTTGGCGTTATGACATAGTTAGGAAATGACTGTTGTGAAGTGGGCAAAATAAACAAACCCTCTCATTACATATTGGTGAGAAACAGTCTTTGGTCCTCATCGCTCTGCACCAAGTGAATGTCTGTGCAGGCAAATAGCTACGCATGATTATGCAAGAGAGGGGCCCCGCTGAGATTCAATTAAGTCCTAAATGACCTGATTCTATAATGGGAAGATCCAGTGATTTCACAAAATGCTGCAGTGACTATAAACACACACACACACACACACACACAAGCTTAGCAGAGGCAGCTGACATCTGCATAGAGCCAGACACGCACATCAAATACCACTCTATGGCCCATATCTTAGAATGTATATAAGTAGTCCTGGCTAGAGCCGTCTAATTGGAGAAACACAGATGCAACAAAATCTAAATTGTGTAGAGGAACTGGGAATTACTTTTGGAAACTGGTACAGACAGTACAAAAAATGTAAGTGTCATACAATGAGATAAATACAGAATGGAATAAGCAAGGAAATCTAATATTCTAAAATTACATTTTATACTTACTGCTGACCACTTCATTAAGCAGGACACTGTACCTAAGAAAGTCCACACTGACCTCTGGCATCAACAAGGCATTTTTGCCCACTGAAATGCAGCTCACTGGACATTGTATATTTTTCGATGCGTAAATCCTAGTAGATCATTAATTCTTATTGACTTAACAATGTTACTTCAGTCATCTTACATTAGACATTTGAGCTTACATGCAGGTAAATTGGCCTACCTAATAAAGTGGCCCGTGAGAGTTCAATGAAGAGATGTTTATCAGTATTAGCCGCTGCAAACAATAAAAGACAGGTACATGTTACTGTGGCAACAATGAAGAAGCCCTTTAAAGGGGTACCTTCACAGAGCTCCCCCTACAGTTTCAGAGAATACCACTCTTTACAGAAACAACATGACAATAGACGATCATAAAGATACTGTTAAACACAAAAACACCAGGTCTGCGTCAGTTTGGCATCTCTTTTTATTTCTTGGAGCTCTCTCTGTAAAAAAGCCATTTGTGGTTTTTGGCGAGACCTGTGACTTAACCCGAGAGGACATTCATCCTTGCAAGGAAGCTTCATTCACCCCACAACAACTCATTTAGGATGACACTGACTCTGAAGTTTAAAGTAAAAAGTAGCATTTCCCCTTTAAAACCCATATGTAAATTGAGACATGAGATATCTAAATAAAGAATGAGTGGTAGGTGTTGCCCGGGGAAATACCCAACATGTGACACCACCACAGTCGGCAAAGCGAGATGACGTTATTTTTGTTCAATCACTTTCCAATGCCTGTTAAATTTTATATCGGCCATCTTTAATTCATGAAAGCGAACCATTACAAATTCTCTGTGTAGTTGTTCTCTGCCTAAGCCAAGCAAATCCAGGCACTGCACTGGCTGTTATTCTCTTTTCTTTCCACAGTATTTTATGTTATATAACCTTTGGAGGTGGGCACCACACCAAACTGTAACATGTTGCACGGATGTAAAAGGGGGTTTATAGCAGGCCACTGTGATGACACACAACTGAGGGCTTTGAGGAGGAATTTGCAAGAGTTATGAGAGCACTAAGACCGTTTTAAAGTCTTCGATTAGTATTATGTCGTTTATTTTCATCGGTTTGCAAAATGCCAAGGGAGGTGAAATATAGGCTCTTCTCGTCTTACAAAGTCCACTTGTATGTATTTTTTGAAGGTAGGTTTTTCCCAGAATTCCATCAATTGTTGTAGGCTGCTCACATCCTTCTGTCTCTTCATGCTAACCCCAGACAGACTTAAGTGAGATCAAGTTTGTCATAGTAGTAGTACCTAACGAGAAGTCCATTCAATGTTCTTGTGTCCTAATACATGTACCCTAGGAGGTTAAGCTAGTGGATAAACAGCATGCACAAGAGGTAGGGCACTAAGACAATTTGGCGTACACAGAGACTCTAGACCAGATTATCACAGGACCCCAACTGTCCCTCAGCCTAAACACAGCTCACGGGGTTATTTTTAGATACAGATTTACACAGACTAGGATTAGTGAGCAGATAAAAATGCAGCAATCTGACAATAACATCAATCACACTGACCGACAATGTAATCTTAAAATAGAAATTGATGCTGCGAGTAGTCGAGGAATACAATGTATTCTGTTTGAACTGAATAGTTGACTTCAATAAAATGGTGGAATCTGAATAAAATTGCTTTGTATGCATTTTTAAGGGCAGTTTCTAAGGTAGGGGAATGTGGAGCTAAACCAGGTGAACATTATTTACTAACTAGAAGCCAAAGCAATAGGCTTATGTCACAATGGTAAGCGACTGTAAATATTTGATTATAGCCCTAGAAGGCAAGCAGTCAAATGTATGTAACCACATGAAAACAATATCGACATAACAGTAGCTGACTTTGATAAAATGGAGGAATCCAAATAAAATGGACGAATAGAAGAGTAAAAATGTGCACTGGCGGCTGGAATCCGGGGGCTGGAGGCTGCAGAGGTGATGTCATTGGACAAGAGCAAGAGGCGAGTGAAAAACAAGTCAGCCTCTTTATTCTGATCCTCTTTGCAGTCCCAGCAGGGAGGGTGAGGGAGGGGGAGAGAGGGGCCTGGCAGTCCTCCAAGGCAAGGGCTGCTGGGAAATGGTAGAGGATGCCAAGCAGGCCCCACCGCCAACATTAGAAGCTCACATCTTTGTTCTCAGAAACCTGGTGTGCTGCCAAAGGCCTCATTTCGGCTCCATGGCATGATTGCACTGGATGTAGGCCAACGACTGAGAGCCTGCTCCACTCCCTCCGCCCTCCCCCTCTGCCCGCACTCACTGTACACTGTAAAATCAGAGTTAGAAGAAGTTAACTTTACTTCTGTTTTTCGAAATACTAAGTGACTCCAACTCAAGTTATAATTATATTTTATGAACTGATTACTGTAGCACAATTACATCACAGCAAGAAGGTCCTGGGTTCATTGAGTCATTAAACAAGGCCTTGCTGTGAGGAGTTTGCATGTTCTCCCCTTGTCTGGATGGGTTTCCCTCAAGTATTCCCCATCACAACAGGCTAATCCAGCTATAGGTACATTCTGACCTGCAGCTCAAGATCTGGAGAAGGGTCCCTGGGTGCTGCAGAGCCCAGAATGAATTCATATCTTGCACTTATATGGATGTCACAGGACTGGAGCATTTCCCAGAAACTATAGACCACAGTAGAAACACACAGAAAGGCATTCACTTTCATATTTATTCACTGGGGGCAGCTTTTTTCACCCTTCCAGGCCCACTCATTTAAAACTAACTGCATTTAGGTATTTTGCAGGCATTTGATTTTCCTGTATAGTTGTTTTTTAGTAGGCTTAACCAGTCTAAAGTTTACAGTGTATCCCCTCCCACCAGGCTCTCTCTTTTTCCACTGCCTTCAAAAGCTTTCCGGCAAACATGCAGCAGTTGCCATGGTGCCACAGAATGGAACATAAAGAAGTGAGTAATGAGTCAGGCCTGGGTCCAGTTGTGCCACATGTGAATCCATTTAGACAAACATGATGGTATAGCAGCATATCCTACTGAATCTGTGTAAGAAATGTCAAGGGGATGCACAATTTACTAAGGTTTCGAAGACCAGCTTCCACAAGTGCATTTCCAATTTATCAGTATCAGTTGCAAAATACCAAGTGAGCGTTCAGAAGAGACTCACATATGACCACACTTCAATAGATTTTGAAGGACAGATATGTAGATTAATACCACATGTCATCAAGGGTTGTAGGCTGCTCACGTCTTTCTGTCTCCCCAGGCAAATCCTATGCAGACTGTATAATGTGGTGATCAGGCTTGTGGAGCTAAGCCAGGTGATGATAGTTACTAAAAAGGCACTTGAAAAATCCTGGATACACATGGTGATCCAGATTCCTGCCAAAATTGACCAACTTCTTTGCACACAAATACACTCAAAATGTAGTAAAATTCAGTTGGCTGAAACAGTGAACTAACTAACTAACTAACTAACTAACTAACTAACTAACTAACTAACTAACTAACTAACTAGCTTACTTACTTACTTACTTACTTACTTACTTACTTACTTACTTACTTACTTACTTACTTACTTACTTACTTACTTACTTACTTACTTACTTACAGTGTACATTGAATTATAATGACTCTATAAAAAAAAACAATTCTCTAAACTTCTCAAATATTTATCCCCACGTATACATTCTTATACATCAACATGATTTACAGTGTACATTACAAATATCTCAACATTATAAAGCCACTGTGTCATTCACTGCATTTCACTCTGCATCAGCCCATTTCACAGCTCATACTGTACTACCTATAACTATTTACAACCAATTTAAATTACACATCAAAACTCACAGTACATAATAACTCCATTAAAAGCTGAAGAAGAGAATGTGAAAGACGAAAAAATCTCCAACCAAAAATGTAAGTGAGGTATGGATTTCTTGTTTTGTGAAGAAGCTGTTTCAGTTGTGGCTGTCGGTGATTCAATCCTAAAGCAATAAAAATAGGACAAAGATCTGAACATTGCTTTGAGAGCCGACACCACTTCCTGTCTAATGGAAACCCCATATATTTTGAGTCACCTCCAGACTCTGATGTAAATTTTTATGTATTTTTTTTTCTTTTCAGACGTCAGCACATACTTTGACCCCAATGAACCACTAAATCTGCACATCCAGCAGCTGTGAGCTCCAGTGTACTTAGATATCGTGTACCTGGATGGTCCATTTTTAAGATTACTAGTAATGGATTACAAAAGACTGGCCTTGTTTATTTTGGGGCAGGTCAAATAACTGACATGCACATTGTAAAGGTCTTGCACAATAAAATAGCAAATGTAGTTAGATTTCATAAGTGCTAAATCTACATGATTTGGTTTCATATAGTGATTTTCATGACACAAAAATGCTCATTTCCTCCACAGTTACACGTCAGTGGTGGTACTACATTGCCTCTGTAGCCACAGCTGCATTGAGGCATATTCCGCCTACATTAAAAAAACACCTCCACAGTCACACTAGCACATTCAAAGTGTGTCACCAAAAGACAGAACAGCAATATAAACCTGGGCCTGTGCCACTGTCTCTATTAACAATGCAATCTCATTTTAAATTTTCTCTTGTATTTAAGTAAAATGCAAACTGAAGAACTGATCTCTAAATGTATTTTTATTGTTTTGTTCTGTCATAGCTTTAAGTCTTGTCAGTTCAGCTATGTCTACATATAACATCATACTGCAGCTGTATCAAGCACAGTTGCATGCACATATAAGTGTATCCTTGCTGGTTGTCCTTAAAAGGCAGTCTCAGGCCTGACTCATGCTTGTTATGTTTAGCATACTGAACTTCACAGAGCACACATTTCTTGTGTGTGACAGCCGTGAAGAGCACAGGAGACAAAATATTCACCACGTCAGTCAGCTGTTGTCATGCAGCCACTCCCAGGACTTTCCAGTTTCTGTTTGTTTAGTATTGCACCTTTGGCAATACCTGTGCACATACTGGAGCCATTTAGGCGTTCACTTATGGCATTTCTATGTAAATATAACCAATCAGATGGAAGGAAACCACATGTAGTAGGAGAGTGGGATGTTTCTGTATGCAAAAGTTCATTGAAAAATTGAAAGTTCATTGAAAAATCATACATTCACCAGAGGCAGGCTGCTCACATCTTTCTATCTCTTCATGACAGACTCTAATATTGAATTTGTGAGGCTAAACCAGGGCAATGGGCTTATAATATAACATGAAAAGATTGCATTGAAATAACGAATGTAAAAGAATGTCAAATCGACTGCTAGCGAGCTTGTGGGGGGAACACATGTGAACGTCCAGTGACAGTTTATATTTGGACACAGTAGCTTTTTCCCAGCATCAATTAATGTCAAAAGGTCATATTTTTAAAAGCCAAACCGAGAGAGGAATGAGGAGTATGTCAAGTGTTATGTAACCTTACCCTCTGAGCCAAAATATAACTCCCCAAAGCAGCCCTTATTTATTACAGCCTATTTTTGCACTGCTCAAAAAACAGCCCCTTACAGTACTGCACCTCTTCTCTCTCACATTCAAACCGTATTAAAAAAAAAATAATAATAAAATAAAAACACCCACATTTCACACTCCTGCCGACCTCTTCATCATTAGTCCAGTGAATTGTTTTTACTCATTTGCATAAGTTCATTATTTTTGCAGCCACATGGTTTTGCATGAAGTAAAGTGATAAATAAAACATACAAATACATGTGAATATGAATATTTAATGACTGCTTATTTTTAGATTGACACCCAGATCAGAGCTTTTGTTGCCAGTAATGTTTGCCTTGAAAGAAGCCTACTTTATACAGGCTATTGTGTAATCAATGTATAGACACCTATTTTTAATGAGTACTTCATTAGGAAGATCTTGTACCTATTAAAGTGGCATTTGGCACCAACAACCATGCGTCAAAGTCACTTCAGCACGTTGAGCATTCTTGAACATAAGTGCATGACTAAATCCAATGGCTTTATGCTGATTTTTAGCTGATTTATAGCTTCAAATAGATCTAACCTAATAAAGTGGCCAGTGATAGTTAGCATTGTACTTGAGTTGGCTGCTGTGCTGTTTAATATTAGCAGACTCAGCAAAATGCTAAAAAGTCAACAGGTTTGTTTGCATAGCCCTGAAGCCCTATGTGTGCTACTTTACCTAATATGCATTGTAATGTCTGTGTTTACAATGCTGACATGCATATTTCCATAAAGTAGATTTGTTTACCAACGTCTATATGTTAATCTTTTCTGGGAGATCTCTGTGGTCTTTGATGTAAAACACAGGACCTAATTGGTGAATAGCTTTAGGTTTTGCATGCAATGTTACATGTACAGTAAGTCATGCCTATTCCTAAGCATGCAGGAACTTTTAGCTTGTTTGATTTAGCTGGTGTAGCCTATATTCACACAAATGTTCTCTACCCACCCACTGACTGCACACTATGACCATTGAAAATACACCAACTGGCCACTTAACCAATTGAGTCAGTTTAGCAAATTTTTGTCCACTTTTCAAAAAAACCCAATAGATCCGCAGTTGTTATAATACTCTGAGCAGTCTGTACTTAAATCACCATTTTCACCCATACTGATACATGTTTGAACTTTAGCGAGGTTGACTAAATTGATTGATTAGTCATGTGGTTAAATACCTATTTGTGTTACTAGAAGCTGAACCTAAATAACGTGCCTCGTATGTACAACAGTAAAAACTGAACTGAAACCGTAAGCATGTACTGTTCACCAATAATTAGCATAATTACCAAACCTCAGTGCTGATTATTGTGATGAAAGATTATGTTTCATTCTGTGGTATGGATAAATCAAGGAGTATTGCCGTGTTTACAGATGCCACGGTCACATTTAAAAAGGGAATTTCAGTTTTCCCGCAATCAAGAAGTAAACAGTCCTGAAAGTGGCCTTTTTTGGTGTTTGGCGATAAATCAGATGTGAGCTTCATTCCCGAGATGCTCCACTGCCCTCACTTTGATTGTCTGGTTTTTATGGAGGATGTTTGGAGCGTTCCGTGCATGTGAGCGTCCATCCCATACACGTCCTTTCCTCCCTTCTCCATAAAAGTGCAAGTTGTCACGGGAGTGTGGCATTCATTACTGTGCCTTTTGCAATGGGACTGGGCCATATACCGATACTATATATATATATATTTGCTAATTTTCCCTCTTTTTTGAACTTTTAGATTTTTTGACTATTATACATGTAATATTTTGGATTGTTTGTTTGCACATACAACATTCAAATCCATTTGCAGTTTGCACTACAATGCCTTCTTATTATTTTACAACTTAAACCCAAAAACATTCAAATCTGTATAAACTAGTTACTACTAAACACGCTGAAAGAGAAGAAAGAAGACAATAATGTCATATTGTGATAATGTATTTCTATAAAAAAAAAAAATACTTTTTAGTGCACACCCACACAAACAATTGTGGCCCATCTAAGCAGCTGGAAGAGCCTTGTCACATTGACCCTCCCTCCACTGTGTGATATTGTAATGGAAAGCTATGAGTGCTGTACCCCCCATTGTCTTTGTGATAGAGGCCCTTATAACCACTGTGGCCTGGCATCTGGACACACACTGCCCCATCGCCTCACGCTCCGACTTCAAAGCTGTGTGTCAGTAAACAGCCCACTGTGAAGAGCTGGAATAGAAAATAGAGGTGGACAGACAAGGACAGGCATGTGTCTGTGAATCCAAGGTCACGGGGGAGTTGATGGGATATTACACTATATAAATCATTTATATATGCATGCATGAGCTAGGCCCACGCTGTCATACCCGACAGCAAGGTGTATATCGGCGAAACGCCCCCATACGTCTGCCACAAATGCTATGGCACCGACGGGCACCTTAATCAGACAATGTGTGATTTCTAAGGGTTTTTATATTATTAACAAGCAAATAAGAGGCTCCGACCACAAGCCATATTTGACTTTTTTGGTTTGTTTGTGAAGAATGTTTTTACCAAATTTTGTTAATTTCCCTGCCATCATATTGGTCAGATGTGTTCAGGGCCGGGGGTAGGTGGTAACTGCTATCATATTGTTTTAGGTTTAAGCCTAATCGGGCAAAGTATGTGTGAATTAGAGGTTATGTGTTAACATTTTACATTTTTCATCATGTTCATCAAAATGTTTTTTTTTTCAGATTGTAGATGAACTGAAAGATCAGATCCTCAAACTGCGTTTCCCACATCGAGTTCAGAATAAGGAGGCCACCCCCAAAGCCAAGAGGAAGTCCCTTAGTCATCAGTCCCCTTCCAAGTCCCCCTCCACGGTCCCCAAACCCTCTCTGTCCGACCGGCCCTGTGTGGTGGCCCTCAACAAACCTCTGGAGAAGCTGCTCATAAGGTCTGTGTCCTCCAACACTATAGTCAACTAAGATCATGATAACATCAAAAACATAATCTTGGCTTATTAAAATTGTGATATTATATATATGTATTTTTTGTATATTTTCATTTTGAAGCAATTTTTACCAGTAAATGAAACCATTTCTGTAAGTTTCCTAAAATAAAAATTGATAGAAAATTGTAAATATGCTTTATTATTTTAATTAAACTTAATTTAATTATTTTAATTTAGTCCCTCCCCTGGCCTTTACAGTAACATTAAAACTTTTGTGAGTTATATGTTCCTCCCCTGGACTCTACAGACTACAGATGACCTAGCCTGATGTGAGTTTTCTGTATATTCTATACAGAGCTACTCTGGCCTGGTGACTCTACCCTTCACAGAGAGTTCCCTCCGGTACAAGATTCTCCGGGCAGTCTGATTGGTTAATCTGTAGTGATGCTTGCTTTATGCTTGCTTCTCCAATACACTCAAGATGGTAGTTTTTGCGATAGGTTTTCACAGCAAAAACGACACAGGTCAGTTATCTCAGTCAGTCAGTTGATTTAACGCTCAGGCTACAGATGACATACTTTACATAGAACAGGGCCAATTGTAAGATCTTTTTTTATTTTGAACTTTCCTTATTTTAGGAAACTTAAGTACTACACCTACACCTCACGTCATGCAGCCCTGTTGACAATTTATAAGTGTATATGGACGTTTATGGTTTGTTCCACAGGTATGAGAAGCTGCCTCTGGATTTCAGCACTCCCTTCATCTTTAGTCTGGAGAACTTCCCTCACCCGTGCAGCGGTGTGGCCCCCCTGAGTGTTGCGGCTAATAGGATGGCCTCCTCCACCCTGGCTTCTCTGTCCCGTTATTTCCTGCACCAGCGTTGGGTGTGGGCCGTGCAGGGGACACAGGGGCCTGCTGTGGCCATGCAGGCTGTGGCCCACATTCTCTCCATGCTCTCCGAGTGAGTACGAGAGCAAAAAAGGAATCAAGAATAGTTCAAATGACTTGAATGCAGAATATTAATCTTGATTTTGAGGTAGTTTTACATTAGTATTACATTTAGATCATGTTTTCTTGTTTCATGCATAAATTTATATAAAAACATTTTAGGACATTTTTTCCTTTTTGAAGTGCAATTTTCTTATTCCATTGGCAGATATTTTTGCTTGCAACTCAGTCATTGAAACAAGTCAAACTAGGCCTACACTGTAATCCCCGACAGCAAAGTGTATATTGGCACTAATTGGCACCTTAATCAGACATTGTGTGAGTAAGGGTTTTTCTTGCAAAGTCTGTGCAAGTTAGAGGCTGTCAAATATACCTGACTTCCCAATTTCAATCCAAAATGGCCAACTTCCTGTTTGTTGTAGGGCAGGGCCAAAATAATATTTTATGTTGGGTACAATGTGGAGAATCACTGTACCCATTTTCATTGCTCTCTACCAAAGTAAGTGTGTCCAGGGTCCCATAGGGGTCAAAAACATGGGGTGCTATAGAGGCGTATGTACATTAAATATACACTAGCATGAATCACTGTGCCAAAATTAATGCGATTTTGTTTATGTTCAGCAGGATTATTGGCTTAATAAAAGTATGTCAAAGCATTCATTTGGTAATTATTTAATTGTCATTAATCGTGGAAGTACCAAACTCAATCCAGTTCAAATCGATACAGTTTTTATGTGTTACGTGTTTCGTGATGATACGTGTTTATGATATACACCTGTGTGCAAAAGTTGAAACTGATCAGGCATTGCGTTTTTGATATCGCATTCACACGGCCAATCTACTGACCAACGTGATTCAATAATATTGTTGTTTCGTCGCAGATTGCACAAGTGAATGCGATAACCCAAAAATGCAATGCCAGATCAGTTAAAACTTTTGACACAGGTACATATCATAAAGACGCAGAACTTTATCGATTTGGGTACTTCTACGATTAATATTAATTAAGTAATTAATTACTAGCCAAAATGGTGAAAGCAATAACTCAAAAAGTCTTTGCACACATGTACATATGATGACGCTGAACTGGATTGAGTTTGGTACTGCTACGATTAATGACAATTAATTAAGCCTTTGGGCACCACATTGATCAGCCGTTTCCAAAATCCAAACTAGGCCTGTGCTGTCGGCGAAACGGCCCCATATGTCTGCCCCATACATCTGCTGCAACTTTAACCAACGGGCACCTTAATCAGACATTGTGTGATTTCTAAGGGTTTTAATATTGTTAACAAGCAATTAAGAGTCCTCGCCCCCAAACCATGACAAACATGGGAAGGATCTATTTGACTTTTTTGATTTGTCTGGATGTTTGTGAAGAATCCATCCATCTTCTTCCGCTTATCCGAGGCCGGGTCGCGGGGGCAGCAGTCTAAGCAGGGATACCCCGACTTCCCTCTCCCCAGACACTTCCTCCAGCTCTTCCGGAGGAATCCCGAGGCGTTCCCAGGCCATCTGAGAGACATGGTCCCTCCAGCGTGACCTGGGTCTTCCCCGGGGCCTCCTTCCGGTGGGACCTGCCTGAAACACCTCCCGGGGGAGGCGTCCAGGGAGCATCCGAAACAGATGCCCGAGCCACCTCAACTGACTCCTCTTGATGTAAAGGAGCATCGGCTCTACTCTGAGCTCCTCCCGAGTGACTGAGCTCCTCACCCTATCTCTAAGGGAGCGCCCAGCTACCCGTCGGAGAAAACTAATTTCGGCTGCTTGCATCCGAGATCTTGTCCTTTCAGTCATGACCCAAAGCTCTTGACCATAGGTGAGAGTCGGAACGGTAAATCGAGAGCTTCACCTTTCAGCTTAACTCCTTCACCACAACAGACCGGTACAACGACCGCATCACTGCAGAGGCTGCACCGATCCGTCTGTCAATCTCACGCTCCATCCATCCCTCACTCGTGAACATGACTCCAAGATACTTGAACTCCTCCACTTGAGGCAGGGACTCTCCTCCAACCTGGAGAGGGCAAGCCACCTTTTTCCGGTCGAGAACCATGGCCTCAGATTTGGAGGTGCTGATTCTCATCCCAGCTGCTTCACACTTGGCTGCAAACTGCCCCAGTGCCTGTTGAAGATCCTAGTTTGAAGAAACCAACAGGACAACATCGTCCGCAAAAAGCAGAGACAAAATCCTGTGGTACCAAAACAGGATACCCTCCGGCCCCCGGCTGCACCTAGAAATTCTGTCCATAAAAACTATGAACAGAACCGGTGACAAACAAAGGGCAGCCCTGCTGGAGGCCAACATGCACCGGGACTGACTTACTGCAGGCAATGCGAACCAAACTCCTGCTCTGGTCATACAGGGACCGGACAGCCCTTAGCAAGGGGCTGCCAACCCCATACTCCCGGAGCACCCCCCACAGAATACCACGAGGGACATGGTCGAATGCCTTCTCCAAGTCCACAAAGCACATGTGGAATCTTTGGGCAAACTCCCATGAGCCCTCGAGCACCCTACGGAGGGTAAAGAGCTGGTCCAGCATTCCACGCCTGTCCAGCACCCTGGCGTAAACTTTCCCGGGGAGGCTGAGAAGTGTGATCCCTCTGTAGTTGGAACACACTCTCCGGTCCCCCTTCTTAAAAAGAGAAACCACCACCCCGGTCTGCCACTCCAGGGTTACTGTCCCCGACTGCCACGCAATGTTTCAGAGGCGTGTCAACCAAGACAGCCCACAACATCCAGCGACTTGAGGCGGGGAACTCATCCATCCCCGGTGCCTTGCCACCGAGGAGCCTGCGAACCACCTCAGTGACTTCGGCTTGGGTGATGGACAAGTCTACCTCAGAGTCCCCAGCCTCTGCTTCCTCAGCAGAAGACATGACGGTGGTTGAGGAGATCCTAAAAGTATTCCTTCCACCGTCTGACGACATCCCCAGTTGAGGTCAACAGCTCCCCACCCACACTGTAAACAGTGTTGGCAGATTGCTGCCTTCCACTCCTGAGGCGCCGAACGGTTTGCCAGAATCGCTTTGAGGCCGACCGATAGTCCTCCATGGCCTCCCCAAACTCCTCCCAGTTCCGAGTTTTTGCCTCCGCAACCGCCAGAGCTGCAGCACGCTTGGCCCGCCGATACCTATCAGCTGCCTCAGGAGTCCCACAGGCCAGCCAAGCCTGGCGACCCTCTCATTCACCGGGGAGAACTCCAACACACGGGGGCTGAGCTGGGGAGCTATAAGCAAGCCCACACCAGCCCGCCGCCTCTCACCGTGAGCAACTCCAGAGTAGAAAAGAGTCCAGCCCTTCTCAAGGAGCTGGGTTCAAGAGCCCAAGCTATGCGTAGAGGAGAGCCCGACTATCTCTAGCCGGTACCTCTCAACCTCCCGCACAGCTCAGCCCCCCCCAGTGAGGTGACATGTCCCAAGAGCGAGGTTCTGTGTCCGGGGATCTGGCCGCTGAGGCTCCCGCCTTCGACCACCGCCTGATCCACACTGCACCGGCCCCTTATGATTCCTCCTGCGGATGGTGGGTCCACGGGAGGGCGGCCCCATGTCACCTCTTCGTGCTGAACCCGGCCGTGCCCCGTGGGGAGTGACCCGGCCACCAGGCCTGGCTCCAGGGTGGGGCCCTGGTGACGTCAATCTAGGTGACGTAACTGGCCTTGTTTTTTTATTATTCATAGTGGGCTTCTGAACCGCTCTTGGTCTGGCCTTTCACCCAGGACCTGTTTGCCATGGTAGACCCTACCAGGGGCATAGAGCCCCAGACAACATAGCTCCTAGGATCATTCAGGCGCACAAACCCCTCCACGGTAAAGTGGCGGTTCAAATATTCATTGTACCCAAATCGATACAGTTTGGCGTCTTTATGATATGTACCTGTGTGCAAAAGTTTAAACTGATTTTTTAGTTTTTTGCGTTCACACAGAGGATGGAGGTGATTCCATAATAATTCCATAGAAACCTTTGTTTTGCCGATATAATAATTAGAATTTACCAAAACATTCTTAAGTGTCTTGCCTTAATCTGTTTCTCCAATGTCCAAACACGTACCAGTAAATAAAAGGGTCTTTTTTATTAGACTCTTGAATAGGCTAAATTGCCAGCACTCCACATCAAATTAAATGCGTGGAAGAAATTATGGTAAACAATGGCTTTGACCTACATTGTTCAAGTGGTCACTAAAGTGGACAGGCCTCTGATACCAAGCAACCGGTCTTTTTCACACAATATTCTTGAGTAGATAAATAGAACAATCTCATGTGATAGCATGCAACCAGTGCTAATTATATTGGCGAAACAACAATATTATGGAATGACATTGGTCCGCGTGTAAATGCCAACGAGATCACTCAAAAACACAATGCCAGATCAGTTTAAACTTTTGCACACAAGTACATATCTTACTTATTGTCTCTCTCTGTCTCTTCATTCTACACTGATCACTTTTTACTATTGGCTCTCTGAATTTCTACACTTTTTACTTTGTTAAGTTCTATCTATCATTAGTTCATTGCAATTCACATGTTGTCCTATCCCACTCCGTCTTGGGGGAGTGGATATGGTTACAGATGCCTGGCTCGCTGTTAGATGTCCAGTGGATTGCTGGCCACCTCTGTGTTCATGTTCTCATCTGGATCCCCCCACCCCCAACCAAACCTGCTGCATCTCCTCATTCATCTGGATGCCCCCTTATACTATCTCCTCATTCACTTGGATGTACCCCTAAACCTGCTGCATCCATACACATGTATTGAGCTCTCTCAGCACAAGGACCTCATCCATCAGTCCTGGACAAATCTATAGCCTGGGAGTGGATACCTCTATCCTATCATGTGGTTCTCCCTAAGGTTT
>JAVQKC010030230.1:0-12894 GCA_036025475.1 Philypnodon macrostomus | reverse complement strand
GGCACCTCTGAAGAACTTTGTCCAGTTAACATCTCAAGTGACAAACAGAGCCACACGCTCCTCCTCCAGAACACAGTGTAGTGTCCCAAAACATAAAACTACATTTGCACAGTCAGCCTTCTCAATTAAAGCCATTAAAGAGTGGAACAATCTCCCAAATGAAATAGGAAATCAAACAAACTTTTCCACTTTTACCTGTGAACTTAAAGAGTGGTTAAGGAGTGGTCAGACTTGTCAACACTGGTACTAGGATGCTGTGTTTTTATGTCCACCGGACCAGCATCAGGCACCATCTCTTCTTCAGCTAATAATGGGCTTATTATATACTATGATTTTTGATGTGCTTCTTGATGTATTTCTTGAAGGTGGTGAGCGTGGAGGAGTCTCTGTTGTGTTTGGGGAGGGAATTCCAGAGGGTGGGAGCAGCAACGGAGAAGGCCCTGTCTCTCCAGGTCTTGTGTTTAGTCCTGATGGGGGAGATAGGAAGTTGGAATCAGCTGATCTGAGGGAACGGGTGGGGGCGTGGTGGTGGAGGAGCTCGTGAGGTAGGTGGGAGTCAGATAATGGTGAGAATTTTGAACTAAATATGTATATATATATGGGGAGCCAGTGGAGATCTCTGAAGACAGGGGTGTCATGGGAGGGAACACATCATGAATAGGAGGGGACTGAGAACTGAACCTTGGAGGACACCTTGGATGAGGAGAACAGAGGGAGATCTGATCGATAGGTGGATGTTTTCATGCCCCGCATAAGGTCAGGTAGATCAGAAGGGATAATCGGGGAGCAGGTTGAAGGAGGTAATGGGTTGTGTTGAATAGTGTTTTGGGGTTTGCTGAGCCAGACTGTATGAGGAGGGTGTGTGAGAGAGCTTTGTATTGTTGTATGTGATCTGTATAGGCTTCTGAGTGCACAGTGAGACTGGTTTTCTTGCATAGTCTTTCTAACTGACAGTAGGGTGGGGGATGAGTTTGCGAAAGGTTTATTGTATGTTTTTGTTTGGCCATGGGTGTGGGAATGTCTGTGTTGAAAGTGATGGCTAAAAGGTCAGAAATGGAGAGATCAATGCTGGAGACGTGGTTTATGGAAAAGGCCACAATCGCAGATGAGATCCAGAATATGTCCATGGTTATGGGTGGGGAAGTTTACATGTTGTGAGATATTAAAGAAGTTCATGAAGTCTGTGGTTGCTGCGGATGTGTTTGAGTCCAGGTGAAAAGTAAAATGGAGGGGGAGGTGGAACTTGATTGGGTCAGGAATGCAGAGAAAACTTGTTTGGTTTATTTTTCCATTGCTTCTGATTGCTTCCTAGTACCGATATATTATTATCGGGGATATGTGATGCTGTGACGTCACATATACGTGACATAATCAACCACAACGGAGGCAATGGTGTACTTTATTCTGACTTTTTGGCTTTTATCATTCTAAAGTGCTGCAGGCCAAATACTGTCCAGATACCAGCCCACGTGTGGACGTCACAATTTAGTATCAGCTCGGCTCGCTTGGAACCAGGGCCAAGAAGATACTAAAAAAGTACCTGGTACTGGTAATGGTTGCCTAGTGGAAGCGAGACGAGTCGAGTAGTGCTAGTGGAAAAGCGGCCTAAGTGAAAAAAGAACATATACTTTTTTTCAAACGTTGGGACACCACTGTAGTATGCTATTAGTTGCTTAACCAGACTATTATCAGAATTGTACCATTATGGACATGGGCTGGAGACAACACTAAGGCCATGCAGTAACAGAGGATATGTGATGTGAGCAGACAGCCAAGGACAGACAAACACGTCGCTCTGACAGAAGACCGTGTTGGTTGAAGGCCTCGGTGTCATCTCACTGTGTCCTCCAATATTACATCAAGCAGTGCTCTGAGACCACGACATCAGTCAAGACATGCAGCTACATGAAGCAGCATCTGTGGAACAATTTGACAATATTGATCTTTTTTGTCATGAACAGTGTTTTATTTGTGATAAACGATCTTATTCGATATCGTCCCACCCCTAGATAGTTGTAAATCCCTGTACAATGAATTATTACATGGTTTAATATAATTAGTTAATGTGGTTATAGTATGCACACTTATAGACCCTTCCACAAATGATGCATGTAACTAAGCTTTGCACATATCTTGTGCTTCAAAAGAACGTTCTTTTCAATTCATTTTAATAGGAGGGTAAACACATTTAAGCCAACAGTTGTTGTTGATATATTTGTTAAAAACTGACTGAGTTGTTAGCTTCAAGATCTGCATCAGCTACATTTTCTAAAGTGAACGTATTAAAAATGTGTGATGACTGGAGGCTTATATCTGAACATACACTGACAAACTATTGTGGTCATCAACATGTCTGTAAGTACTTGTCCAGTAAAACCTAAAAATCAAGAAACTACAAGACTATGTACATATTGTGCTACATTGTGCTGTTATGTCAGCAGTAAACGATGACTGTAAAGGTGCAAATAAATCCTTATAACCAGGCAAGTACAGTTACATGTGCAAAATGATAGTAATGTAAACATTCAGTCAGTTACATGTGCAACTGTAATAATACATACAGTTGCACATGTACATAATTTCTATACAATACATTACAATACATAATTTCTGGTCTTAGAAATGCTTTAAACCAATTGGGGAAAAATATATCTTAACAACACTGAAATGCTTTTTTCATTGCATATGTACCAGTGGATACATTTGCACAGAACAAAGTCAAATTTCAGTGTTGTTGCGATGAAGTTTTTTTTTGCCTTAATGCAAACCCACATTAACCCACACATTCTAGATTGTATTTGAGATTTCCTAAATTGTATCAACGTGAAATAGTCCATGTGAGTTGAATGCATGTCATTTAGTTGGACTGACCAACTTAAGTAAAATGAGACAATGAATGATTTTTCGTGTGAATGAGTACTATGCACTATTTGTGAGTAGAGCACTGTACTGTACTTTTTTCAGTGTAGCCTGTATACTAGTCCCACCTTCAAAAGCAAGGGGTCTGGTCTCTTACTCACACTAAATCTTTTCTCGGTGACAATGCAGACAGAGCCTTTTACAAGCATTTGTTTTATTGTCCGTGTCATACACAAACTTTGCTAACCTGACTTTCTTGATAACAACAGGCTGTGTGCTGTGGCTTTTTCGCTTCATGTCTGGAGATCGGTTTACTATACATCAGTAAGCCCCGCCCTTGAACTTGAATGCAATCAACAAGAGACCAGAGTAACATCTTTGTAAAGAATATGAAAAGAGGTAGTCGCAGCTGGCCAGGCTACTGCTCAACACGGTGATGTGAGTTTGAATCCCGACCATGTTGCTGAACTTCAAAGAGCAACATTCTAATACTCAGAGCAGGTGCGTGCTCTCTCTCTGACCTCCATTAACTCTTGACACCTGTCACATTATTTACTTCTTAGCTGACTTGTACTGTTATGCAGTTGCATGCAAAAGTGCAAACGCTTTCACTACACCTGTAAAAATGCTTCAAAAACATTCACGCACCCCATCTGTCGCAAAAATGATAATATTTTGAAAACGAGGCCTAAATGACAAATTCAACAGCACAATCTAAACACAAATTGGTTACTTGTGACTGTAAAAGTGGTTTGAATGACACCCCCCCCTTTCCTAATTCCTCTCCTCTATGACCATATATCATGGTCTTACACAAACCAGGAAGTACATACACAATCCAGGAAGTATGAGAATAACACAGCGGAGATCTGGAGTTGACTTTAAATTCTTTCAAATAAAATAGGTGAATGCTGTGAATTTTGAAATAATACCTCAGCTCCCTCACATTATTCCTGATAGATTTTATTTCTGGATAAATACACAATGTTTTAACCAATCAGAGGGCTCTTGTCCTGTGGATGCGTGTGATTGGTTAAACAGTTCCTTTCCTCGCTCTCTAAAACAAAATCTCAGCCCACAGGTGACCCTCAAAGTCTTTTTCTCAGATGAATCAGGTAGTGCAGCTTTAAGATTGTCCTAAAGACTGACTTACTATGCCACTATTTATTTTTACTACCATTCACTACATCATTAGCTAATTTTTTTTGTTTGTTTGAAAATGAACCATATTTGCCACTACAAAATCCCATTACATCATAGACCAGCATTCTTGGGGCTCATTTATGCTGCCATTTCGTACGTAAATATATCCGTGCGTTAGAAATAATTTTGAACTCAGGGCATTTATATGTCTATGCGTTTTGAACGTCAAATTATGTGTTATGTTAAATAATCTGTAGGGGGTACTAGTCAAATATTTTACCAAGACGGGAGCTGAGGTAGAATATCAACAACAAACATGGCGGCACCGGAGCAGTTTTCTCACTACATTTTCAGAGAAAGACCTGCAAAACATCAGGTAAAACAGCTGTAGTTTGTATCATCTTTGAATATACTGCCACATACTAGCTTGTGACTCTATTAAAACTTCAGTCTGTGTCTTCTGTTAGGGCCGATAAAGATGGTTCTCTCAGGCCAACGCATGTACTGCTCCGTTGGTACACATCCTAACTACGGACAGAATCAATGCATGCGTTTCAAACGTATCGTATAAATGAGCCTTAAGAGTGGCCTCACGAACAACAAAGTGGACCGTACTTAATTTACTTTGGAGAAATAGCATTAGCATCACCAATTATGAATAAACAAGCTGCTGAGAACATATCAGCTACATGTAAGTAATGTCAGAGCCTGGTTAGAAAACTATAATGAGTGTACCAAATTTCAGACGGTAATGTAGCGAATTGCATACAATGTTAGCACTAAGCTAAAGGCTAAATGAGATTGTAAGCAACCTTTTTTCAGAGATAATATGATCAAATGTTACTATTGCCCTGTTCACACCCCAAAATGGCCTCCCCAGCTTTAAAACATAAAGAATGCAGCGAATCACTGAATGAATGAATGTAATTTGACAAACGTCTGCTGTAGACAATGCACTGGTGCACTTCCCATGCGGCAGACAGACAGAGCATGCATTAGCACATAATGGGCTTGGGGTCAGGTTTAGGCTCCATCACTTCCTCCACAGGCAGATGGTGCTTTAGATAGTGACCTCTGAACCCAAGGCGGTTATCTGTGGCTGGGATCACTTCCACCGGACAGACTGACAACGACAAACTGTGAGGCAGCTGTGGCAGAATACAGGGGGGTATATTTTACAACTATTTATATCCAACATATTTTTACATGGAAGAATGTATTCATGAAATTGAGCCTTGTATATTATTTTCTGAAAATGTGTTTTTTTCATTAGGGATGCACAAAATGAAAATTCTAGGCCTATTATGATATTTCACTGACCAGTTTGGCTAATATTGATTCCAAAGGCAATTTTTTTTTGTTCTCTCGATTGCATTCAATTTCAAGGGAGTTTACTGATGTATAGTAAACCAATCAGAAACAGATATGTCACTAAAAACACATGCAGCACTCAACCTGTTGTTAACAAGGAAGTCACTTAAGTATGTAAATGCAAACAAAACATAGGCCACTCGTAACCGGCTCGTGATTGGTTTGTCCACAAAATCACATATTTGCAATGAGCAAGGGACCAGACCCCACTTTAGAAAAAAAGTAGGCGGGGTTAGTATATTTTGTAAACATACTATATATGTCTTAAGTTTATATAAAGGAAAGGGAACTAAGATCAAATAAAGTGACAAAAAAGTGACAAATAAAGTGACAAATAGTCAACCTTGTGAATATCAGCCAATACTGATGTTAAAAAAGAAATGATTTTTAAAGAAACAATATTACATTTTACTAATGTCAAGCAGTTTCTATTGAATTACTTTGCTCAACTTCCTCAAATTTTCTGATGCACATTATATATTTAGCCTATTGTTTTTAAGCTTCAATCGACTCCTTATCTAATTTCCTGATGCATGTAGTTCCAATCTGCTGCAACTCTTATGGGGAAAAGTAGATGATTTGAATGATTTTTTTTGCGACGGTGTTGTTGAGATGATGGTAGTTTTTTATTAGCTTAATGCAAACAGGCGAGATTTAAATTGTATCAATGTGAAATAGTCCATGTGAATTGAATACACATCATTTCTAGTTGGAACAATCTATTTAAGTAAACTGAGACAATAAAAAGATTTAGCATTGTGAATGAAGCTAAATTTGAAGTGGAGCAACATTTGACTTTTTTGTGTGCTCTCACGTTTCCCACTCGGGTTTATGCGGAGTAGAGGATGACCTGTTAGTCATTACATTGCATTCCGTGTAATTTAATCATTTGAAGGTTTAGCTACTTCAAGTTCAATTTGACAATTTGACAATTCAATTTGACATTGTGATTAATGTCCACAGATTACCCATAATCACAGACTGGAGAGACATCTGGAATCACTGAACGGAGAAGGTCCTCTAGTGGTATAAAGTATAAAAAACATGTCAAAAACATGCATGGTGAAAATACAGGGTTGAGAACTAGCCTTCTATTTTTTAATTGTTGTATGTGTTTGCATGGCCCCTGCCAAATAATACCAAAATAAAAAACTACCAAGTAACTCTACAAGGTTATTTTTAAATCACTTAAGTTTAAGTAAAATAGTGTTATTGTAGCACAATTACTTACCTAATACTTTCAACTCAATACCAGGATATAATGGTCATAAAGCAAATATTCAACACAAATTGACAGTTAAAAAAAAAATGTACTTAAAATGATTGCGTAAGAGTTAATATTTATTTAGACTTTAGACAATTTTGAAGAAAGAGAGAATTTTGAGTTTGTGAAAATGTACAGGGGTGGTTTTCAGCCGAGTGTGAAGCGCCTGGGATGAGAATCAGCACCTCCAAGTCCAAGTCAATGGTTCTTGCCCTCTCCGGGTTGGTGGAGAAGTCCTGCGGACTGTGAGTGGAGGAGTTCAAGTATCTCGGGTTCTTGTTCACGAGTGAGGGAAGGATGGAGCATGAGATTGACAGGTTGATCGGTGCAGTCTCTGCGACTCAGCGATGTGGTTGGTGTACTGGACCGTTGTGGTGAAGAAGGAGCTGAGCCGAAAGGCGAAGCTCTCGACTTACCTATGGTCATGAGCTTTGGGTAATCACCGAAAGTACAAGATTGCGGGTACAAGTGGCTGAAATGAGTTTCCTCAGTAGGGTGGCTGGGCGCTCCCTTACAGATAGGGTGAGAAGCTCAGTCACTCGGGAGGAGCTCAGAGTAGAGCCGTTGCTCCTTCACATCGAGTGGCTTGGACATCGGTTTTGGATGCTCCCTAGTCGCCTCCCTGGGGAGGTGTTTCCGGGCATGTTTCAGTGGGAGCGGACCCCGGGGAAGACCTAGGACACACTGGAGGGTTTATGTCACTCGGCTGGCCTGGGAACGATTTGGAGTCCCCCCGAAAGAGCTGGATGAAGTGTCTGGGGAGGGGGAAGTCTATGCATCTCTGCTCAGACTGCTGCCTCTGCCAAAGTTACAGACTACACCTTTAAAAAGTAAGGAAACTGATAGCCTAAAGTGAATGCAATTTTTAGATCCTTTACTTTTAATTTGATGTACAGCAGTAATAAAACCATAAATGATGTTATGTTTATGCCTTCACTATAGCCAATTAAGCCACAGCACTGTAAAAGTCTAGTTATATGTGTCCTTTTGTACATATGGAGCACCTGCCCCTTTAAGGATCTCTGCACGGCCCTGCCTGACATACACAGGAAAAAAATAAATGTGTTGGAAATAGGGTGACTCGATCATAATGCATTCTTTAAGCTGAAAATTCTGTGCAATAAAATGCATACTGGGCCCTTTGGTCACCCTTGTTGGAAGTTTCAAATCAGTTGACCAGACCAGAAGTGCAGATCCTCTTTTAAAACTGAGAAGTGTGGGGTTTTTTTTAGGTTTTTTTTTACGTTCATTGTGTTGTTAGTCCATGTGTATAGTTGCAGAGCTCTGTTGGTTGACCTGCTGTAACTCGCTCTCTGGTATGTACTGTGGTGTGTGCAACATGTGGTTCGAATCAACGGACCCCCGTGGCACGCAGGCTTTTGCAGCAGTTATGTGCCTGCTCAGCTGTAGTACAATAGCCTGACTGATCTGATACAACTTAGGGTCTAAAGTGATTTGTACACGTCTCACCATGCAAACTGGATATTCAGGTTCACCGGCCTCAAGTTACTACCTGTGCTGGATCATTGCGGCAGTGTGGGTTGCTACCGGGAGCGTCATGGAGGGGAACACTACCAGTCCTGAGGTGAGGAATACAGTTTGATATATGCTTAATTATTGCTGATTTGTAAATGCAATCCACAACCCCTTTCTCTAAACCAGGGGTGTCCAAACCTTTTTCACTGAGAGTCAGATTTTCAAAAATAATACCGATGAGGGCCAGATGCTGAGGAGACTTTGCTTTACCAAAATTCACCTTGAGTTGTGTCTATTTTCTGTCCACATATGTTTTGCCTGGCTTCCCTTTATATTATAACCACACAGAAAAGTGGAAATCTTGTTATACAATGAGTGCTTTGTTTGAGTTGGATTATGTTGAGTCACATGCAGTAAATAGACAATTTGGGCCAATTGAGAGGTAAGCCTGTGGGCCACATTTGGGCCCCGGGCCAAAGTTTGGAGACCTCTGCCCTAAACACTAACCATACATTTTATATTGTACTTGGTAATTAACTGTATTCATTATATATTGTTACCTATTTATTACCTGGAGAGGTAGGTAGTAATAAGTTCCGTTTACTCTGTTACATTTACTTGAGTAACCAAGTAATCCAAAATGACAACTTCCTGTTTGTTGTAGGGTGGGGTCATGGGGGCGCTATAGAGGCATTCTTTATTTGACCTCTGTAATGTGCCTATGTACATTAAATATACACTGGCCTGGATCACTGTGCCAAAATTCATGCGATTTTGTTTATGTTCAGTAGGATTAATGGCTCAATTAAAGAGCATCACTTAATCCAGTTCTGCGTCTTCATGTACCTGTGCGCAAAAGTTGAAACTGATCCGGCGATTCGTTTTTTGAGTTATTGTGTACACACGTAGGATCTGTGGATGCGGACCAATGTGATTCCATAATATTGTTTTTAAACCATTCCCTGCTTCCACAGGCAGGAATAATGTGAGGGAGTATATGTTTATTTAAAAATTCACAGCTTTTAGTAAAAAAAACAAAAACCTTCAGACCACTGCTCATTATTCTCATACGTGTAAGACCGTGTAATAGAGGAAGTGCATTGTTTTTTTTTGCACAAAATCAGGTAGTGCAACTTTAATGTTAGGTACTCAATGATCTGAGTGACCTGTTGTTGTTTATTAGAAGCTGATCCGTCAATCTCACAGACTGTGTGCTGGAGAGCAGGAATACATCCAGCAGAGGAAACTCATTGTGAAGGATGCTCTCAGTGAACTGGGAGTGAACTGCACTGCGGTAAATTATTTCTTTTAATTTTATATTTATTCCAGTTTGGCTGATATCGATTCCAATATTCTGTATGGCAAGGTTATGTTTTATATAAAGGAAAGGAACCTAGGAAATCTGCTTTTAAATGTATTAAGCCATAAATAGGGTGACAACATTTCCTTTTAAACATCGTCCCTTTGTAGGCCAATTCCGATATCATTAAACCTTCCGATATCCTTAAACAATGTTGAGCTGATATATTGGTTCATTACTAATCTACTGAACATATTTTATTTACCTATTACTATTTTTTAACTGAATAGAAAAAAAAATGTGAGTTGGTTTAAATCTTGAATGTCCATATATAACTTTTTCACTGCCTATTTTAGATGATTTAGGTCACCATTTTACATTTTGCAACATCAAACACACATTATGTATCTAATAGAAGCTGTTTTGTGGAGCTCCCACTTGGACTCGATAACAAATGCTCTGATTAGACACCTGTGTCTTTAAGACAGGAACAAACCATTTGTGCTGGTTTTCTAAATAACATTAGAGCATAGTTCAGAAAGCTCAGAAAAGTCGATATATAAGAATTTTTATAATTTGATGCATTGTAAAATAATGTTTACCCCTGTAGGAGGAGGTGCCCCAGATTGCTCTGCTGGGTTCTGGAGGTGGTCAGAGGGCTGCTATTGCCCTTGTAGGCTCTCTCTATCAATTGGCTCAAGACGGTCTACTGGACACCATGCTCTACCTGGGAGGGGTGTCTGGATCAACATGGTAACAGCACATACACACATGAGAAATAGGTCTACATTCAGGTCAAAGAATTTAATGTTTTAATCACTGTACCAAGTTTCATTGCTCTCTGCCAAAGTAAGTGTGTCCAGGGTCCCATAGGGGTCATAAACATGGGGGCGCTATACAGGCATACAGGCACCTCTGTAATGTGCATATGTACATTAAATATACTAGCCCGGATCACAGTGCCAAAATTCATGCGATTTTATTTCAGTTCAGCAGGATTATTGGCTCAATAAAAGTGCTTCAGGGCATTAATTTGTTAATTAATTATTTGTCATTAATCATAGAAGTACCAAACTCAATCCAGTACAGCGTCTTGAGTTGAGGAACATGGGAATGGTTTATTTGTCTTTTTTGATGTCTGTGAAGGATGATATTTGAGAAATTTGGTAAATTTCCCTAAAACATCATTCTTCTTTCAGTCTATAGGGGGCGCTATAGAGGTAACTGCCATCATATTGGTCAGGTGTGTGCAAAAGTTGAAAAAGGTCCAACAAAGACTTTTTGAGTTATTGCGTTCACAGTTTTGGCCCGTAATTAATTAATTACTTAATTAATATTCATTGAAGAAGTACCGAAATCGATACAGTTCAGCGTCTTTATGGTATGTCCCTTCGTGCATTTTGTTTTTGAGTTAGCGCGTTCACATGTACAATATGCAGCCGCGGACCAACGTGATTCCATAATATCGGCGTTTTGCCGATTTAATTATAATTATAATTATAATTATAATTATAATTATAGTTATTATTATTATGATTATTATTATTATTATTATTATGTGTTTTAACTATCACAATGATTTATCTTGTGTGTGTGGGGCAGGTCTATGGTGTCCATTTACAGTGACGACCAGTGGAGCAGGAGCATGGATAAGACTGTCCAATCTTTGAAGTCCACTGAAGTGGATCTAGAGCAGGTGGGGTCCTGGCTGAATGAGAAGTCCCACAGAAAGGACTTCTCTCTGACTGACGTGTGGGGAGTGGTGACGGCTGCAGGCATCATGAAACAGGTAACAGTCTACAAAAAACACTATTGTGTTATTGAAATGTACAGAATAAGACTTGCATAATTGTGTGTGCAAGAGGGTTTATGTGATGTGTACATTGTGTGAATATATTTATAGCAGCTAGTGTCAATAGCAACAACACAATATTGAGATAAGCTAAATAAATAGAAATCTACACATCCTATTTACTTATAATGGTTTCTTTGTTTGTGAGTGCGTGTTTGTTTTGTTTGTGTGTGTTTATTTTGTTTGTGAATGTGTTTGTTTTGTTTGTGTGTTTATTTGTTTGTGTTTGTTTATTTGTGTGTTTGTTTATTTAACCTTTTGTTTTGTTTCCCTAATGAGATGGGCTGTCTAAGAACAAGTGATGTGTTGGGACAGTTCTTTTGTTTTTTCTATTGTTTGTTGTCTGTCCTCTGTGGCCATTCTGTTGTGATATACAGTAGGGCTATGTAAATCAAATTGAATTGAATTGAGGTTGCTCTAATATAGGTTGTTTTTTTTGCTTCAGTGGGACACAAGGAGTTTTTCACATGAGGCCAACAGAAATGCAACTAACCCATATCCCATCTATGGAGCTATTGAGAAATACTGCTTTAACAATGGGCCCACTGAGGGTACAAACATAACCCTTATTATGGTCTTGTATGCCGTCTTTTTAACATCCACAATCATTTAGTCACCTTCAACTATTACATTTTTTGTGTTCATAAACTGATACATTCTGTTTTTTAGCCAAGTGGTTTGAGCTGAGTCCTCATGAGGTGGGCTTTCCAGAGCTGGGCCTCTTTGTGGAGACCTCTCTACTGGGCAGCACATTCAAGGGAGGGCATCTGATAGAGGAGCAGCCACAGCTGGATATGATACAACTACAAGGTCTACTAAAGTCATACTGGCCACACTGTGTCAGACATGATCATCCTTGTTCCTTCAGTTTTCCAAAATATAATTTTATTATTTTACTCGAGTAACTATGTGAATGAGTACTTTTACTTTTACTTCAGTAATTTTATTTTGAAGTAATGGTACTCTTAGTTGAGTAAAATACTACTCTACCCACCTCTGTATAGGCTTATGTATTTATATGGACTAAGAAGCACACGCCCATTAGTACAGTCAGGTAACACTTTCACTGCAAAAATGCTTCTAGGGGTTACCCCTAATTTACACTGAATCGTCTCTGTCACGTCAGCCGTACATCTGCCATAACAAATAGAAATCAAATTACACTCAGTGTGTCAGTTTACACCATCTCCATCAGGTCTTATTTATGATCCATCAGGTAATATTTATGAACATGGTTATGATCATGTTTATGATCATATACATAAACATTACCATAAACATGATCATAACCATGATCATGTACATGATCATAACCATGATCATGTACATGATCATATACATGATCATAAACATGATCCTAAACATGGTCATAAACATGATCATAACCATGGTAGTAAACATTACCATAAACATGATCATAACCATGATAGTAAGCATTACAATAAACATGATCATAAACATGATCATAACCATGATAGTAAGCATTACAATAAACATGATCATAAACATGATCATAACCATGATCATAAACATGATCATAAACATGATAGTAAACATTGCCATAAACATGATCATAACCATGATAGTAAACATGATCATAAACATGATCTTATACATGATCATTTACAT
>JAVQKC010030227.1:0-24424 GCA_036025475.1 Philypnodon macrostomus | reverse complement strand
AAAAAGATCCAGCAAAGACTTTTTGAGTTATTGCGTTCACAGTTTTGGCCCGTTATTAATTAATTACTTAATTAATATTCATCGAAGAAGTACCAAAATCGATACAGTTCAGCATCTTTATGGTATGTACCTGTGTGCAAAAGTTGAAACTGATCCGGCAATTCATTTTTGAGTTATCGCATTCACAGCTAGGATCTGCGGACGCGGACGCACACCGACGTGATTCCATAATATTGTCATTTCGCTGATTATAATAATTGCATACTATTGAATATTAGTTAAGCATTAGTAACCAGTTAATTGATCATTTACAAAGCATTATTTACTACATTAATAAACACCATTTACTTATAAATATGATTATGATGTTTATAAGTTATTAACTCGTATTAAAATCTCTCTACTCTCTACTAAAGCCAAAGTCATTTTACTTTCCAAATGACTTTGAGAAGCAGTATCTCATCGACTACATGCAGCCTTTAAACTCTTACCCACTGCTGCGGCTTCAGCCTCTGAAATTCCCTTTTTGGCACGTTTTCCTTTTCTCGCAGATTTTCCACCTTGTTGAATAGCAGTTTCCTCATCTATATCCTCATCTCCTATTAGCAATAACCAGCAGCAACACAGAGCCGTAAATACCGCTGTCATTACAATGTCTCAAGCCATCACAATGTATTCAAATTCCTGAAAAGAGTCACTTTTAAAGAACAACTAAAGAGACTGTGGAACACTTATAAACAGTGTAGACTTGAGTAAAATGGGACAAAACAACATAATATACATACAACATATATACCACAATACTTAATTTAAGAAGAGGAGAATAGACATGGACATGGAAAAACACTAAATCAGAGTTATAAAATACAGTGTATTTTGAGATCCTTGTGATTTGAAACAGTCATCGTCAGAAAGTGTATATAATCCATTTAAAAAAATAAAAATGCTTGTAATTACAGCAAGATTGGACAAAGTGAGGGACACAACACATACAGTATAGAAATATAAAGAAATAATATAAAAGGACACATTTACTGCATATATAATAGGCCTACTTCTCAAAAATATACTGTTTTGAAAAACATGATAACACGAATAGTAGTGGATAAACGACATGAATAGTAATGAAGTGTAGGGGTTCCTTACCTATGACAGTGTCGGGGATTAGTGGGCCAGCTCTCTTTTTGCGTTTTCCTTTTTCTCCATCTCCTCCTTCAGCTCCTTCTCCTCCTTCACCTCCCTCTCCTCCTTCACCTCCCTCTGCTCCAGCTCCTCCCACTCCTCCTCCCTCGCCCTCTTCAGAATCAGAAAACTCTTCATCCAATTCATCCAGATCGCCTAGTCCAGCTTCTCCGGCGGCTCCTTCACCAGCCGCACCTCCAGCTCCACCTGCCCCTTCAGTCCCGGCTCCACCAGCACCATCTGCTCCACCCTCTCCTCCTCCTGTCTCACCCCTGGCTCTCCGGGCGGCCTCCTCTTTAGCAGCTCTCTGGGCAGCGATTTGTCTTTCTTTCCTAGCTTTGGCCTCAGCCTTTGCTGCGGCCTTTGCGGCTGCCTTGGCTTCAGCCACTTCTTTCTTTGCAGCTTCAGCCTCAGCCTTAGCCAGTGCATCTGCCGCCTCCCTCTCAGCCTGAGCCTCTTTCGCTTTCTCCATTTTCTCTGCCATTTCCTTCTCGTATCTTTCTTGCTGTTCTTTGGCAATTCTTAACAATTCTTTGTCATCGGCGGCTCCTGCCATGGTACCCTTCCGTGCACCCTTCTTGCCCTTAGGGTCTTTGTCAGCTACAAATTGCAAATGTAGAATATTAGTATATACCAGTATTTAAAGACTGAAAATACGGTCATATAGATTACCTATAGGATTTATAAATTGCAGTTTTTTAAGATTTGAATGTAATTTTTTTTTTTTACAGTCACCACTGCAAACTCAACATACTCTACACACAGATTTGAAAAATTTGCTGCACCCTAATGCTTCTGACTTACAGGAATGCGCATTCAACTGGAGAACTGGAAATCAACAACATGATTTAAATGCTTTTCTAAATGTAACTACCTTCCACTATTAGCCAGGCGTTGCAAGATTTGACTCCAGCCACAGCTGCGTAGATGCCGCCATCCAATGGCGCACAGTCCCTCACGATCAGCTTGTGGATCAGCTTATCTTCAGAAACACAGATCTCAAACTTCTCACCATGGGTCAGGGGGGCCTTTTTACCAAACCATTTAAGTCCATCAAAAGGTGCTGTCAGAACACACTGGAACATGGCGTCTCCTCTTTCCTCTGCCTTCACTTCCTGGATCTTAACAGCAAAGTCTACTTCAGGAGCTATGGATGCAAATGACAAATGTCGTAGTTACGTTGATACTTGAACAGTTGACTTGATTTGCTTATTTTGTTCAGTGACTATAGCTTACCTTTCAAATCAGTAGAGAACACATTGACACCCTCAACATCCACTGAGTAAAGTCCAGCATCGTCTTTACCCAAACCTTTGATTGTAAATACATATTTCTTTCCAACTTGTTTTAAACTGTGCTTCTGGCCATCACATTCTTCTTTGGAAAATGCGACCATCACACCATCCTGAAGTATTGCACACACATAAGTGACACTATTTTGCTGCAATGTTTGCATAAGCTCTTTGTAAAGAGTTAATGCTTCTGTCTTACCTTGTACAAGAAAATCTTACTGCTGGGATCTTTGAGGTCCATGTCCAGCTCAATTGTGGCACAGTCATCGTCATTGACCTCGATATGTTTGAGTGTACTGATGTGAGAAACAAACTAGAAAACAAAAATAACTGAGTAGAAATTTAACCTTGTTTGGAATGAAAAAAAGTCAAACCAGTTTGCACACCTCCGCAATCTCCTCCTCTCGCTCCCGCTTCATTTCACTAAGTTTCTTGAGCATGCCTCTGAAGTCTGTGATGTTATGCTCCATACAGATTTGCTCGTAGTCTTTCTTTTCAGCGCTCATAAGGATTTCCCAAACCTTCTCCTCTGGGTCCATTGGCTTCACCTCACGAGTTCCATCAGGATTTCTGCACAATCAGATGTGTTAGACTTTTGAAAATGGTGTGTGTTTTTTATAAATTAAATGTTCTCACCTTTTTTTAAGCCTGTTTCTGAAGTCTGTTGTGTCTGTGGAAACAATAACTAGTGTTTAGAGTATATCATGGATTCTGTAGTCACTAGTTTGTAGAAATTATAATTTGCTTTCCGACATTAAGTAGCACCAAAAATAAAGACAAAATGCTCTTGGTCTAATACTGCACAATTTACCTTCTCCTTGAACTTTTTGAAGCTCTTTGGTTTTAGAGAACCCAACTGTAAACAAGTGAACAGATTTAATTAATAAGTGTTAACGTAGGTTCTCCTATTGTCAGAACATATGATTCACAATGTACTGCATTATCCCACGGTGTTTGTAAAAAGAATGGTACAAAGAGTTAAGCAGAACATTACATTTTTTGAAGATTAATGATTATCTGGGAATTGGCACGTAAATTAAATAAATAAAGTTTTTGTATTTTTGTGTTCAAAACACAAAAAAGTCAAGAAGTTAAAAGAACAACAACGTACTTGATTTCACTTTGCTCTTCTTTTAGCCTATCGTTGGTTTATGGTTGATCTAATATTTTTTCTGGCAAAGGCTGGTAGATATTTATGTTTGTACTTTACAGTTCCAAATGAATCATTGCTGACTTTCTACGCATATTTATTTTCAGTTCAGATGAATTAGTAGCAGTGTGCACAAGAGATTTAATTATGCTGGTTACCACGGTGACAGCAGGTACTCAGTCTCTTCATTCACTAAAGACACCTGCCTCACAATACAGTTCTGGGATGAGATGGTTGAACATATAGACCCTTTCAAAGTTTGTAAACAGAAAGTTCTAAATTCCAGAATGGAGACAGATGGAGGCAAGACCGTAATACATCTTCAATAGAGAAATTAGAATTACAAAAATATTGGAAATTAAGATGGTTTTGAGAAAATCCAACCACTAGGTAATGTCAGAGCCTGGTTAGCAAATATTTGTGAAAGTACCTCACATTATATGTTTATCTAATGTACATTAGAATACAGTTAATTAACACATTGATTTTTAGATTTTACTGGACAATCCTCACAGAAATGTTGATGACCACAATAGTTTTTTTCATTATATTCTCAAAATTATTCTATCCCTTACCAGAAACCCCACTTTTTTGTAAAGTTAACTCACTTTTGCCTCCAGTTTCCTCCATTCCAGGGTTTTGAACATTCCATATGACAAGCCTTTTAAAGGGTGTATTCATTTCATTATATGTGCCCTCTTAATGAGCAGTGTGTGTATACAATTCAGAAAGAAATGGAAAGTGTAATAAGGTATCTTACCCTGAATTACATTCAAGACAACTGTGCATACAGCTCTTCCATGTTCGTTGGAAGCAAAACACTTGTAGGTGTCTGCATCTTCAGGGGCGACTTTAGGAAACTGATAGACACAACAATACCAATACATATATACTGGATGTCTATGTACAATATTTAAGGTGTTGTTACAGTGCAGAGCTTACCTCCAGTGTGTGTTCATGTGATGAATCATCATATTTCTGCACACACACGTCCGGATGGAAGACAATGTCACCGTTAGCTCGACTCCATGTCACAGTGGGAGTGGGAGTGCCAGTCACAATGGCTTTAAACACAGCCAGTTTACCTGAAATAGTCACATTATATAAGGTCATATAAGGTACTCACTGGTGATAGTTTTTTAGGGCCGAGAAATTAATCACAAATTTGACATCCTAATATTGGTAAATCTAATCTTCTGTAACATTGAGGGTTGCAATATTTAACCACATGTTTACATGTCTAACATTGTGCATATATATATATATATATATATATGTAAATTAAATAATCATAATAATATGTACTGCACCTTCCTGAATAGTCAGTGCAATGGGTTTGCGGGTGAAATCTGGAGTAGACATCCCCTCAGGAATCTCCTCCTGGAACTGAGTTATCATGACCCCAGGCACCTTGGACTTCTTCTTGATGCCTAATCACAGACAGTGTGTTACATGTGTTTATAAGAGGCTCGGGTAAATAATAATTTGTGTCTTAAACACATTAGCATTATTAGTGTTGTTGATCAATAGCAAATTTATATCTTTAGGTGAATATATACACTTTTTTTTTTACTAAATAGTACAGTATGTACTATTGCATGGTATGCAAGTGACTATATAAAATGAACTTTATTGTCATTAATGGACAAAAGCCAGATTTTTTAACTTAAAACTAAGTGAACCTCTTTCTTTTGAGAATAAGTGAAACTGAGTAGCCATACCAAACATGTTCTTTACTTCCACCTGCAGTCACTGTGAAGTAGGATTAAGTTTGAATTAAACAGACAACACAATTTATATTAAGTCATTAGAAATGCCATTAGTGCAGTTTATACACTAACAAACTGGCATTTAATATTGTACAATCAATACAAGATGAATTTGAATGATTTGAATCACAAATCTGTTAATATGTGATGGTTTATGAATGAATACACTGGGCAGTTATTCATATTAGTTTTTCCATGCATTATTGTACATTTCCTGTATGGTTTGCTCACTGTAGCTGATTAACTCTTTGTTACTGATGGGAAAAGTTTGTCAAATGAATGTCAACATTAAGAAAATGGATTAAGAAAAAGTTTATATATATATAGTAGTGCCTACTGAAGAGAAGTACTAACAGCTCTATCCCCAGTGTCCTAGTGCAGCTGAAACACTTGGAGGTAAGGGGACAGGTGCCCTAGATCAGTATGTACTGCATGTCTCAGAGCAACATTATACTGATCATTACACTGCCCTCACTCGGAGGAGCCTCAATATTAATACTGAGTGATAGAGACAGTGGAAATTAACTTTTGGTCAAAAATATAGTATATAATAAAATATAGTTTGATTGATTAAACTTAAACAAACACAATTTAGCATTTTACCAGATTGTTTTTATTATAAATACTTTATAATTTAATACTAACTGATGCACATTTTAGTTTTAAAACATGGTTGTGTTTGTATATAAAAGTGTGTTTAAAATCAGCACCACTCTTGATATATTATTGGGGATGCTTTGACAGCTATCAGTTTTCATGCAGTCCTCATGAAATGCCTGTGTCTGTAAATAAACTTCACTGCACTCATCATATTTCAGTTATAGTCGGACTGAATGACTAGTTTCGTGCATGTTTTACAGTTAGCCTTGCTTCTCAACTTTTTCCACAAAAGATTATATAAATATGCAGAATATTGTGACTTCTGAACAAGCTGCCTTTTTACTTTACAAAATTAGCTGTCTTTGTTTGCCCTTTACGTTGTTGTTGCTGCCAGAGATTTAACACTTAATTATTCTCTTTCCATCTTTTGTCATGGGATCTGCTTACACTGATCTGCTAAAGGATGCTTTGTTTTTTAAAGTTAACTTGATTCAATAATTTTTTTATTGCGAGCTTGATTCAAAGTCTTGCTCTGTGCTGTGCAAAAATGATGTAATATCTCAGTATCGTTGGGGTTGTGTGACGTTATTTGGTTAAAGAAGTTTGCTCAGTTCAAGAGATAAATATAGTGCTGCCTTCTCAGAATTGGAGCCTCAACCATGCTGTATGCTATGTGCTAATGTTAAGAGTGACTCAGTGACTGGCCAAACTTACCTGTACAAGCTATACAGCTTTACATAGCATAACTATAATCACATATTTATAACATTTAATCTGTCAAAAATAATAACAAAAATAATAATGCATTGAGAAGTCATAGAAAATGTGCAATTTATAAATGGATAGTAGATGTTTGGGGTTTTCTATGATGTCATGTGAGCCTTAGGGGAAAGAATAGGATTTTCTGTTACAGTATGTCCCAGTGAAATGGGTCCATCCCCAGCTTCCAATGAACACGAATGACGTATAGAGCACATCATTTGCATGCAACATCCAACATGGAGCATGCACTGTTTCACTTTACATGAGTTCATTAGATTGTGAAATATAGATAGATTAGACTTTTTGGGCTCGCATACCTTTGTCGTCTGGGTGAAATCCCTCAGTACCGCCGACTTAACACGCAACGTGACAAGTGGAGAGGGAATAGGACAGGTAAATACAAATCCTGACAAAAGCACCATGGCAGCTTGGCACTTTGACAGGATTACTGACACACAATACACACAACAACACAAAATATAGTACATCCCAATGGGACTGGGAAGCATAGAGACACACAGCTGGAGCCAAACCAGTATTTAGACAACCCAGACACATCACAAACACATAAAGGTTAGTAGGAGCCCACTAGTGTTAGCAGTCTAGCGTTACAGCAGCATAGTGTTATGCTGTGCAACTGCTCATTAGACTTAGCTTCAAGAGGCGTTTTTTTCATGGGTGATCTCTCAGGATGATCCCTGTGCAGTGCTTGAGAGAAAATGTATGTATATTCTTTGGGGAAGAACAAATTGATAGAAATTAATTTCAAATAACTTTCATAACATCTTCATTAAATAATGACCATCTTCAGTGGGTGGGGTGCCTTGAGTCTACTGTCTTGATGTCTGATGAGTATCCATGATGATAATATAGCTCATGTTTTATATTTTTATCTGGAAAAAATCGTTTTCGAGTTTGTTGGATTTTATTTTATTTTTTCATTTTCTTCACAGTTCATTGAAATGCTTTTAATCATGGACTTTTAATCACAAGTTGTAGCTTGTGTACCTAAGTTGAAAAAGCATTTTCTTTGCTTCTTGTTGGCAGAAAATTGCCTTCTGTTGAGTTTTCTTGACATCCAGGAAGATGTACGATGAGGGATTTGAAATCCCCTGAATGTAACTTGGACTTCTTCCACTTGACAAAGAAGTTGCTTCAGGGCTTATCTTCATTTTTCTCTCAGAGGAAATGCCACATTCAACAGAATAGGGCTTTATTCAGACGCCTTCAGAATCCCACTTCTTTTAAAAAGACAGTGCCAGACTTATGTAATCTTCGATGTGGCAGCCATCCAAGGTGTTTTTGTTCAGTGTTTCTTCAATGCACTGTCATGCATTTGACTCGTATTGAGCTATGGTACAAGCCAAATGATTCCACTTTTTCATCATCATCTTCATTGTTACCATTGCTCAAACAAGAGAAAACATATGGAGAGACAAACACCCATATCCTAACCCTGAACCACAGGGGTGTAGACACTTACCTGCCTGCCCGGCGGCAGTCTGATCGGTCACCTTTGACTTCTTCTTCCACATCTTGATGTCCTTTTGAGCTCTGCAGATTCAGGCTCTGTTGAGACAATACAGGAATTACAGAGAAATGTTCATTGTGAGAACTGTGCGTACAGAGAAAAGAGCAATGGTTCATATAATATTGTTCTTGTCAGTCATGATAACAGAGTTGTTTTCTTGTCACAGATTTTCACTTGGATTACTTTGTGTATGTTTCTTGTGATGCTGCAGTTCCTCTCACCAGTCAGCAGGTGGCAGCATCGAGTTTCACTACACTTTGAGCTCAACTTGAACAACCTCTGCTGTGTGCTAAATAGGAAATACTTTTCAGGATTTAGACAGAATTGAGATTTAGTTTTAATTACAGTCCTCCTGAAACCCGTTGGTGATGTCCAATGTAACCTTTTGTTAACTGTTAAATGTATTCATTATAATGACAGCTCAGTATTGTGTGATTGCTTTTCTATTATATACCCATGTATCTAATTTATTCACTATCTTCATGTAGTTGATGTCGGCACACTAGCATATCAAAAGTTAACAACTGCTTCCTTCTAAATGTGTGCGTGTATTTTCACAGTATACATTTCTGAGAGACTAAATTATATTAATTTAGCATGTATAAGTTTAACATGCCTGGTTTGGTGTTTATGTATTTTGGTCACACTTTATTGAACATAGCAATTAACTACATTGTATCTACCTCATTAAATACAATGTAATAAACAAGTAACTACATTGTACATACAGAATGGTTAAGGTTAGGGTTAGGTACAATGCATTTACATATTATTACAGTTTGTTTCACAGTGTTATTAAATTGTACTTAATGAGGTAGATACAATGTAGTTAAAGGCTATGTCAAATAAAGTGTTACCTGTATTTTCAACCCCGATTTGGCTCCATTCATAACATAAAGATAATCATTACTCCTGACTGCTTCTCCAAAACAGTATTTCTATTAAAGGTTAATGTCATTACAGAATCAAATTACATATTACCTAAGTATCACATTGACCTGTCCATATTTTTAAGTTTTAATTTGATTTGACACTGTGGTCAATATACGTTGACCCTTGTAACTTGCATGCATCACTTAATGTCATTACAATTGTTTGTTTTTGTAAAATCTGACCTGATGACATACGTTTAGAGACACTTAATGGACAGCAATGTGTAGTAGGTGCGGTTATGTATGGCGATTAAATTATGTTGGGATTTACAGATTCATTTTCTTTATATATTCTGAACATTTTATTGGCCTGAAGAGGTGACTTCTGTCTTTGAATTGTGGCTGCTTTTTGCATTACCTGAATCGCATCGGTTACGGTTTTGGCTATATCAATATGAATGATTTGACCCCTATTGATGATATGTCCCCTAATCATTATTAACTACATTATCTGTCACTAACGTTATGTTGCTAATAAAGGGGTTAGTGAGTGTATGTCTTCAACCTTGAATATTCCTAATAATAAAAGTTACTCTGAAATGGCTACTCAATTGATTTTGTATTTGTAAATGCTGGGCTTTCCATTAGCCTCCCCTGCCCCAATAACTCTCAAACAATATAGTTGTATTCCAACACAAAATGCTTCCCATCTGCTCCCAGCTATTTCAACAAACTAAATGTTTACTTTAATTTTCAGAATATACGCCTTGAGTGGGAAATCACCTTAGTTTAGCTGCGTACAGACATCAGCATATGTTATAAAGGGTTCCTCACCCCTGCAGTGTTTTTGGCTCTGACTAGTGTTAGAAAATGAGAGACACATTGCATATGGTAAAAGCACAACAGCCTGCAACAGGAGACCGTCAGAAGGCCCTTTGCATTGCACTGCTTTTCAACTGCATTGGAATAGTAGAGAAAATACATTTTCAAATTTAATACATCCAACTACTTGAATTTAACAATATATGTACTTATATGTTTGGGCAATATGACCATACATTCATAGGATTGTTCAGTACACTATGTTTTGCTTCAGTTTTGTAGAAATTTAGCAGTTAATTTGACATATTTTTTCAGTTTTGAGTGCAAAATATTTTATGTTTATTATTTGAATTTGCAGATTTTGATGGCATATTGGGAAACACATAATCCTCATTACAATACCAAAAATTATACAGTTCTCAAGGGTAGTTTTTGAGCATAACCAACACAAGTGACAAACCAAACCAGTAGGTTCACGGTCCATGTGAAATTCATATGAGAAATAGACTTCTGTTGACTACTTGGCTATTTGAGCACAACATATCTGCCATATCCACAGTCTTAAATTAGAGCAAGGCTATCGTAAATGTTGGACCACTGTAGCAGAAATAAAATGCGCACAGCCCTACACTGCACATTTGATCTTTTCTTCTCCATAGTAATGAATGTGAAAATCCGATATTTTTAATCTATTAGTTCATTGTTTTGACAGTTGTATGTACAGTTATTTATCGATGCTAGACAATCCCATTCTGCATATTTGTTGCTGTATGTTAGTCACCCGTAAGTTACTCGCATCAAACTAAACCATGTGATTTTGAGCTTGTTTATAATGCCGTGTCTCCCTTTGATTTCAGTGACCCTCTTTGAAGTTAATGGAAACAATGGTCACGATGCTTTGAAATGAAAAGTATACGTGCGTGAGTGAATAACATGTCTTGATGATTTCGCCACTCATGACTGCACCACTGACCATATACCTTTCAAATACCAACTGCTAACTTCTCAAATGTCTAGCGCTGCATTTCTCCTCACGTCACTGACTTGACTGTAGCTCACTGTCAAACAAGGCCCGTTGGTGTCAAACAAGCAGCTAATAGTGCTGTCTGATTATCCCATAGATGTGCTCAGTCATTCAGTGACTGTAAACTTGCATGTTACAGTCACCAGACCACTGAAGCTTAGATTCATTCCTCTGGACAAATATGAATTTTTACTTCAACAGAAAGGCTGATTGTTTAAACAGCACTAGCTATCACTACATGCATTGATTTGATGTTTAATTTCTCTTGATATTGCGGGGGCCCATGTGAAAGGGCTGCACCTCGTTATAAGACTGATTTTATAACTGCGACTCTGTAACTTTACCTTTTTTATTTTGACCAAAAAACAATCTTGGACTTGTTGTATTGCTTTAATTTCAGCGTCTAAATTTAGTCCCCCACCAAACAGTACTGACCTCACCACAAGATCTCGCTCAAGGGTTCAGTTCAGACTGTGAAATTTAAACTGAGAAGTCTGCATGCCTTTCTTACAGTACTCCCATGCTCCATAACCAAATCTGTGGCTACACTGTGTAACTATAACTCCTGGCCAGTCTTTAAATGTATAGCTAATTAAATAATATGCTAGCATGCTATGTAATCTGAGTTAGTGGAATGAGATAGCACATACAAATATTTGAAGTTTTATTGCCTTTTAACTGCAATGGGTAATTGATATATTGTATAAATCATATCCGCAGTTGGTTATTGGTGCACTTGCTCATGTATTTATGTAAGTTTTGAATTGTCCATATTGACTTGGCTAAGCTATCGCCTATTTATTACTTTTGGCTTACCCTCCTATTAGTTCATTGTATTCCCAGGCTTTATCCAAGAGGCCACCTACCTGTTCTAAGTCTTCAGTCTTCAGCTCTGTCCTCTCAGGCTGCTCTCACCGTGCCTTCTGCTAATGATTTCAATGTAATATATCCCTTTGCCAGCAGCTTGCAAGTCGTGCACCAATGCGTCCTCTACTGCCTAGAGCCAGTGACTGCCAAAAGCTGTTTAGAGGTTTTTTTGTATACTCGGTAACTCCAAAGACACTGGTGGTGGTGGTGGGGAGGGGGTATTAGTGGGGTAGGGGGCAAACATGGCGGGAGGGTCAAACAACAGGTTAAATACTTCTCTGAATTAGTTTGTTCCTATTTCAGAATCAGTCTTATGTTTACTTTGATCTTAAGTTCATACAATACTAGACACAAAATAACAATACGTTTTACCAAAAAGTGGTGCAAAATGGTTTATGTTCCTATATGAATGAATATGAATATGAATATGAATGAAGTCTGTTGGTACCAACAACGCTCCATATGCAGTGATCAAATTTTGAACGACTGTACTTCTCTTCTGGTTGTTTTTTCTATTAGCAAAATACCTTGTTGTGTTTTAAATCAATTAATAACTTGATAGTCCAGACTGTTCCAGACTGTGAAAGAAGCTTCTTGAAAAGTGTCTAAAATGCAGTATACTGTAATATTTAGACCTTTAGAACTTTTAGACAGCATTTTGATAGAAGTCATTTAAAACATCCAGAATGACAGCTATGGCAGCACTTTGAACCTTTTGTATGTGTGCCTTTATAGGAGACAGTGGTATTCTTGGTGCGTGTCATTGTGCAGACTTATTTTAACACTGTCTGTGAAGCATGCCAACCGCGCTCCATAGAGACCTTAACACAGAAACGGTGCTTATTGTAGGTGTGACCCCACAATATTGTGGACCATTGTGCTTCAAACAGCTGTTATTACTTTGTTTCACCACAAACATTTGAAACATGCTCTGTCCTGGGTCACTACAAAGATTGGAATGCTTAAAATGTATTTTTGTATATATAAAAAGAGCATTGTACAGTATTTTGAACGTTTTAATGTATGTAATCAGATGATATATTGTAAATGAGACAGGTATGCATAGCACATACACTGTGTTTTTTTTTACGGCATTCCTCCCCGGCTAAACCTTTCCAGCCCTCACAGTTAAACCGGAGAACTTTGACCTCACCGTGCACTGAGAGCTATAATTCTGTGTATCATGTATCATTGTCAAGAAACGTATTCACATCAAAGCCATTGGTGTTACATGATATATTTATTGCTGTATGGTTTTCCAGTTGTGTGGTTTATTATTTTATGTATGTTTATTTCTATCAGATTTGTGCACTGAGTGCCCTGAGTTCAAGTCTTAATGTTTTCAAGTGTAATACAGTCATAAGGACTTAATGCTTAAACACACTTACATTTTCACCAGCTACTTAACTGGCTTACTGGTTCACATACATCGAAAGATGACTCCATCAGCGTTTTATGATTTATAGGCCTCAGAGGTAGCCATGTTGCCTGGTCAGGCCATGCTCTGGATGAAAAGGGATTATATTGTATTTGATGACATAGTCCCACAACTGGCAGTTATGTACTATTCATGCTGCTTTTACAAATGTTTCAATAAAGACAACTAAATCTTAATTATTATAAGTCAACATTGATAATTTAACATGTAAATTGTTTTTTTATCGTCATTCTTAATTTCAGATTCAGAGAACTTTATACTATTGAAACATTGTTTGGAATAACCAGACTAACACCTGCATTGTGTGATACCAACACATCTACATATGTAAAGCACTTTTTTCTTTTTCTGTAAATGTATTTTGGATCATTTGCATTCAAACATCCAACACACCATGGACAAACATAAACAAACATTTTGAAAACATTTCTTTGCAACCATTTCCTGAAAATCCTGTCGGTAGATTCTAATTTCAGCTCTCAACACACCATGGTCACACATTCATAGGTCATATGCCAGGGGTAATGCTTCATTCATACGTGCATGTGTGTCAAAACAGGCCCGCTCTGTTTCTGCTGCTGCTACAGTGATAGCTTGGAATTCTTTAAATTCTCTGACCTGTGTGTTGGCTTCTTACAACTGTGGACTGCTTCACAATTCACACTCCAGTAGTCCCTCCAACTCCCCGCTGACTGTCTTCCACTTCATTTACCCGCCATATCTAGCTTTTTTTTTCATATAATCCCTCTATTGAGTCTGCTCCCTGAAGCTCAATCTATATATTATTATTTTATTTCATTTTCTTTGGTCTGTAATGTAGTGCTGCATTAGTGCCAGACATAGGATTTATATGTGTATTTGTGTCTGTGATCTTGTTTTTGCAAAAATCTGGATATCTGCAATTGTCCACTTCACCAAATAAGCTACCTGGGACCACAAATCAGTAGCCAAAAATGTTAATATCTTAATAAAACCTTCAGGACCTGCACTATGTGACCAGGTAAAGTAATACCAGCTTCTTTTTAAAAAGCAAGTGGCCGATGAGGCCTTGTGATGATTTACTGCTTTATTTATAGAGCTCCTCCAGACACAAGGAAGTATAGAAGTACAGTGCAGAAAAAATAGACAATTGCTGTGTGTGTCCTCATGTGTTTCAGCTCTGCAGGCCACATTTTGGAGTATGTGTGTTTTAAATTTTTTAATGTAAAAAAAATGTTGTATCCTTTCATGCTTTAGTGTGCTATTATGAAGTGGCCGTTGTTTGACCTTTGAAGTGAGTGGTTCACCTAAACAGAGTCACCTTTAGAGACATCTTCAAAGTACACGGATGAAGCAGTGAGGTAGAAGACTGTCCTAAACTTGAGCCTTACCTCCAGAGTTATCGAATAGGAGTTTTTCACAGCTCCCTGACTCTGAAGTGGTGTTGGACACATCCCTGTCATAGAGCCAACAGCCTAAAAAAAGTCAATTTTGACTGGATTATACTTTCAAAGAAATGCTTTACTCAAAAAGTGAAGTACCTCACTGGGGTCATCTCTGGTGAACAAAATGCTTAACTTTTACCTCTTGCTTCATGAGGATCAGGTGACACAACTATTGGTGACGTTGATGTTTTTAGTGGATATAATCAGAAGCTGACAAACATAATATGCTTATGTACATACATATGTAACATTATCTTCTAGATAGATATAAAAATGTAATAATAGAATAATGTATTCAATGCTTCATAAACTAGTAATGAATATTATGTTGTGGTGTATCGTAAGTTTTCCCTATTTGTCACTATTTGTCTTCAGGACAATCTCACACTTTGTCTTTAAATATTGTGTCAAAATTTGAACAAATCAAAACCATAAAACTTGTATTATTTTACATTAGGGCTGACCTACATGAATATTCATCTTAAATGCTTACTGTGTGTCTGTTGTTTATGTTCTGCTGTCTAGAAACCTCTAGAGACCACTATATATATATATATATATATATATATATATGTATACATATGTGAAAATGAGAAGGTGATAAGTGTATGGCACCAGAGAAATAAGTTCACACTAATCCTGATGTGATGCTCTAAATCTGAGAAACTCTAATGACTGTTTGCAGCTGAAATTGGACTCTGTGCAGATGGCAGATGGCTGAACAGACATGAGCTGTAGGACATAATACTGGACCTCTTCATACATGGTAAATGCCAGTTTAGCACCAATGAGAAGGGTAAACTGCTTCACAGTTTAACAAAAACAAAATCTGGGATCAGACTGCTGGATATTACTACTACTACTAGTGTATTGAGATGACTGAATGAAAGAGTATTTTACCTATAAAGGCGCATGACATTGTATGCATTGCAGATTATTATTATAGAGTATTGTTATGGCATACGTCATGTTGCCTGCGAACAATATTGTCTGAAAAATTAAGAAAACATGACGGACAGACATCTTCTTTTCTTCTTTTTTTCTTTTTAGAAGAAAATACACAAACAATGTACATGTCCTTAAAAAGAAAAAGAGGAAAACTTAAAGATATAGGTATATAGGCAGAAGCAAAAAGCTTATAATGCTCACTCACAACATGTATGTTTCTAATACGCAGACAGTACATTGCCATATGTTTCTTTTAAAAAGTTGTGAACAAAATAAAGGAATGAATGGAAGGATGGAAAGAATACAGTCTTCTCTATAGATCACATTTACAGTATATTTACCATACATTTCTAATAACTATTAATTGTATACTAAACCAGTGAATGCTTTCTCTGCTGTCATACATGAAGGAATGTCCTCTCTATATGTCTATGTATATGTATATGTATATTATTCTTACATACACTGTAGTTATGAAGAGTCAAAAAGATCAAATTAAATATTTAATTGTGACCTATCATTACCAACATACTGGCTTCTTGTTGTGAAGCTCTTTTAGTCCCATGGTCAGGGTTCGAATGGCCTCCCTGGAATCTCAGCGCATCATGTGATTTGGCTTCTGAAGGTGGTAACTGAGATGTCTCTATTTACAGCCAAGAAGCAGCTCACCTCACTCATGCACTCAAAAAGAAAAAAATAGTTAAAAATACTTTGCTAGCATTTTAACATCAGCATTTTTATACCACTCTTTTTCAGATTTTGCCTAACTTTTGATCCCATGGCATTGAGCTGCTGTTACCACACATCTCTCCCTAGGGCCATAGTGATAAACTCAGTGGCTGTAGCTGTCATGCTACACCCGGGCTGCTCATAAAGGCACCACCTGTTGCCTGCACATGTCAAGAGAGCGCTTTACATGGAATACTGCAGACCTGGCTCTATACGCAATCATTTAGGCTCCACCCCGCAGGGATCTTTTTACCAGTGACATGTGTCCAATTAATGCAACACGATCCACTGCACACAGAAGTTAGATACACAAAGGATTAGAAGGGGAAACACAGGGGTTTGCTACCAGGTAGTTTGGGATCTATTTTAGTATTATGCTGTTAACTTGGGAGTCAGGGCAGCATTGTAGTGTAAGGGTTTGATTAGACGAAATACAGTTACCAATGATTTCTGATGTCATAGTTTTCATATTAGGTTGGAAGATGTATTGTATAGTTAATGGTATATTTAAAACTTGACTTCTATTATGGTATAGACAGGGGATATGCGATTGCATTTTATTCTTCTGAAGTATATCCTTCTGCACTTTTGTTCATGATGATACAAGTGTATGCTAATCAAAATTGTATCATTTACATGCTTTACATACTAATTCTCTCAAACTTACACATATTCTGTGGCAGTGGCGCAGTGGGTAGGCGCTCGTCCTTCAACCAGAGGGTCGGTGGTTCGAGTCCCCATCCGAGTGCACACTGCCGTGTCCCTGTGCAAGACACTTAACCCCCATTGCCTATGAATGAATGTGGTTGTGTGATTGGTGTTAGGTGGTGGTCAGAGGGGTCGTAGGCGCAAACTGGCAGCCACGCTTCTGTCAGTGTGCCCCAGGCAGCTGTGGCTACACAAGTAGCTTACCACCACTGGGTGTGACTGTGGAGTGAATGAAAAATGTAATGTAAAGCGTCTTTGAGTGTTGAGAAAAGCACTATATAAAACTGATGCATTATTATTATTATTATTCTGTTAGGAGTCACAGGTGAGTTTTTTGCAGGGCTGACACAGAGACACACAAGAGAACAGCCATTTACTTTCTCATTCATTCACTATTTTAAATTCACTATTTTTTTCAAACATGTGTTTGGACGGGGGAGGAATTTCCCAGATAAAACTTGTGGAGGACTTGCAGACTCATAGTTTGTGCGCTGGATGGTCCAAAGATTTAACCAACAACCTCTTGGAATGGAGACATGACCACTAACTGATCTGATTAAGACAAATGAATACTTTATAGAGGGTTTTTTACAGCTTAGTTATTCAGTGCAAGCATCTCCCATTGAGCAATGCTTCCCAAATAACTTCAAATTGTTATTTACACTGTTGGCTAATTGCAGGTCATTAGAATTTTAAATTTTAAATCTCTAAACAATAATGATTACTATCATTTTAACTGCACCTACTGTTGACTATAATTCTACCACTGCCAGCTGTAATTGTAAGTCTTGGATATGATGTATGAAATATATGATGGTGCACTGGAATAATCTGAAACTTGAGATAATAGACAGATGGATAATGTCCTGAAATTTTTGACAAATGCTTTGATTATGACTTGCTCGTCTGAGATTTGTTGTTTGTGTTTTTGTTAGGGGATGTGTTATTGCATTTGTTTTTCCACACATTATTATCAGGAAGGTTTTGCTGGATCTATTGAAAATGTTTGGTATGTGTTGATGTTAAGATAAGATTGCAGGCAAGGTAGTTGTTGCTATACTTGGGTGGTATACTTCACTTCATTTCTCTTTCAACTCTTCAACTCTTTCAATAAAACATGCCACCCATTGTGTAGTATCTTTGTGATGTTTTTATCTTCATCTCTGATAACCTGTGTCACCAGTTTCCTCCGTCCTCCTCTGGCCTCCATATGATTGATGGTGCTTTGGTCCGAAGAGTCTAACCCATTTCAGCCCAGCTCCTCTTCTCAAGTAACCACTTTCTTGACATCTGAGCTGCTGGCACTTTCTCACATCAACGCCCTTAGATTTCCTCAAGCTTCAACTAGAAGATTGTTTTCAAACTACATCCAATACAGTTAGTTTTAATCCATCTATCTTGCAGTCAGCATTTCTTCCATAGTGACGACTTGATATATCTGTTTAAAGATAAGTAATTCCAGCAACATTGCAGCCTGGCTGATTTCATATTAAAAAAGTCAACCAGTTCTGATTGGTTTCAGGTTAAGCTGAAACCAGACCATCTCCAAGACTTCAGGCTTTTATGTGTTTCAGGACAAACAGTGGTAATCTTCTGCAGGGCCATGAATAGCAAAGGCTCAGTGGTGCTCACTAATGAAAGCTGGGGCAGATGGAAAGACAATACATCATAGTTGAGTATGGGGCTGCAAATGGATAACCGGTAGTGGTGCAGTGGGTCGCTGGTGCAAATCGCCCGAGCGTATATACTGTTGTTGTGTCCCTGGGCAAGACACTTAACCCACATTGCCTATAAATTAACTGTAGTTGTGTGATTGGTGTTTGGTGGTGGTCAGAAGGGCCGTAGGCACAGACCGGCAGCCACGCCTCTGTCAGAGTGCCCCAGGACAGCTGTGGCTATACAAGTAGCTTACCACTACCGGGTGTGACTGAGGAGTCAATATTTATTATTATTAATGAACACAAGGCAGGTGTTCATAATGTTTTGCCAGATCAGCATAGCGACAGGAGATGCATAGAAGCATATAGGCAGAACATCAGTTTCAAGATTTGTATTTGCATGGTCCCTGTCAAAAATAGAAATTGAATCACACTTGCAAAAAAGATCAAAAATAGAATCCATCTTCGATTCATTCTTGAAATAGTGGCTCGCTCTCAATGGTCTCCATGGCTACTGGACACGATCCTATTGTTTTTTTTTCCCCCCATTGTGACAAGGACAGATAAAGAGGAAGTTTGCAGTTCATTGATAGTTTTGCTACTAGTGTCACCATCACTGAGACTTCTCTGAGTGTAGGTCATTTCAGTAGATATGATCTCTCATGACATGACGGGATTAACGGCACATTTGGGGAAATGAATCTCCATTTGGCCTTGATTGAATCTGTTGTGTAATCTGACCGCACATCAGGTTCCTCAGAGCATGCCACCTGTTTGTCTTGTATAACCCTACATTTAAACATATGGGATGAGCTGTTGACAAACAAACTCAGCCTCTTGAACTAATGGGGTTCACATCTTTCAGCAGACCGGTCCTACTGTTGGTGTGTGGGGTATAAAATAGTTCTCAGGAGAGCAATAGTCAGTCAGTTGAGGATAGAATCAAGTTTCTGCCTAGTGTTGAAATGAGGACAGATAAAGTGCCTTGTAAGCATTAAGGAACAGCAATGTAGATCAGGTACTGAGTCATTTGATTATGAAGATGAATTTGATTTTTCCATTGAAGACTTTACTGTGAAAGATCATGTAGCCAGTTGTTCTTTTCAAATATACACCACTTCAGAAAATATTTGATCATCATTTTACTGGATTAATTAATTTAAATTTGGACTATCCCATGTTAGCACCAGGACGGAAATGGGTCTAAATCAGGACTAAACCAGTGCCAAAATCAGGATAGTAGTCCACACATTAGCTAAGACTCCTGACCACCAGTGAGGCCTGTACCACAGTTTTAGAACCACTGATCAAGTCTTATACGTTGCACCATAGAACACACTAGCACCTCTGGACTCACCACTAGAGGGCATTGCAACACTTTATAGAAGCTCCTTAGCTATGAGACTATGAACCCTTCTCAAAAGACATGCTCAGCTTCATACTCTTCAACAAAATATATAAACTTATAAATGAAAACTGCTCATCGGTCAGAATTTATAGACCTTGAAATACAAAACGCTGTTGTCAGTGGGCCTCTATTGTGCTGATGCAGTTGGCCAGACCATCAGGTATTGATTGCATTATGAAATTCCCCTTTGATGAGTGGTGTCTCGGAGTATATGTATATTCATAAACAGAAAAGCCATCCATTTCCTGGGTAGTCATAAAGGCTGTGCTGGATCAGAGGTAAAATTGGATTGCTTGTGCAGAAACAGACACTTTTTTCAGATGAGCTTTCAGCAGAGCAGTACTCACACATTCCCTTTATTCATAACGCATATTCATTAAGCATTTCAAACGGCTATTTAAAAATGATAGCTTAATATTTCGAGATGAAAAAAAAATGGCCAAATAATAGAAGTAGGCAATGTGACTAAAAATGTAGACGGGATCAAAGTATAACGTCGTCATAGTATATATTTTATTATTATTTATTTATATATTTTATCTATTTATAACAGAAGTATTCTGATTTTTGTGTTTATGGGGGATGTTGTAAAAATAATACACATGCATCTGTTTTACGTATATGCCTTTGCAAACGAAGGATACAAATACTAAAAGAAATCAAGTAGAAGTTGTTCATCGCCCAGCCTCCCAAAATATTTTACTGCTCAAAGGATAATGTCTTCTGGCAAAATCAGTTATAAAGCTGAAATAAAATGAGCTTTGATCCCAATAACATATAATATATGTATCTCTATCTCTGACTCTCTAACTCCATCTTGTTACAGTGATAATGGCCCTGGATGTGAGGATTTTGTTTTTTAGGTTCTGAAGGCAACATTTTGAGGCTTGAAGCTTCAAAGCAGAGGGTCATCCAAGGACAGAGAAAGGATGCCATAAAGAGGTTTTAAAATACCTCCCACCGGATTCACTTTAATCTGTGGATCAAACAATGGAGGATTTGTGACCGTATCATGAATTACCCCGAAGCGTGTGAGAAGAGGAGATTAGTGTTTAGTTTCTTTCTATTTTCTTTTCAGCATCTCACTACAATGTTGTACACGAGCTGTATCAAGAGGTTCTTTTGGAGAGGTGCCAATTCTATTGATAATTATGTTCACTAGATTCTAGTACAGAGACAGTGAAGTTGAAATGCATATTTACATTTGCAAGATGAACCTTAATAATATACTGTATGATAAAATAGATAGCTTATTAAAAATAGCATTACTAACCTACATTGCTTAATGTTTGTAGCTTTTGTTACAAAATCAATGGCAGACTTAGGGTTATCTTTGACAATGTTAATACATAAATGACATAAATATTTAATCATATTATCAGATGCTTATCCTTATCCTACAGTATGTTTTGGATATGTATCTAAAGCGTTTCAATTTACATTGTATTCTACCAGAAGGTCTACTGCATTTGACCCATCCCTCACTGCTGCAGCTCCCTGGGTCCCTTTTTTCAGGAGTACCTTGCTGGAGGATTGCTGTGCTAATAATAAGCTATTTGTCCAATTGCTTGGGAAATATAACGAAATCCCAAAGGATTCAGCTCTAATTGATATATTTACTTGCAATATGGTGCTAATAAAAATGAATTGCCACCTAAAGGCTAAACTAAACTCCTCCATAGATGATGGATGATGGTACTGTAAATAGGCCATACCATACAAAAATAATCTCATTTTTACTCCCTGTCTTTCCTGGACCTGTTACCTGCTCCTTGTTGGCCTGTCACACACCAAATTGCCCTAACAGACTGCCCTATACCGGCATTCCTACACCGTCCCTCAGCTTTTTGGTGGCAACGTATATCAAAGCCGGGGGCCCTAAGTACCCACAAAAACCCAGGCAAAGCAGTAATTCATCAAATGATACTTGGCCCTTATATATCTATGTGTCCTGGTCACCATAACTCTTCCTTATACTAGCCTGTGAGTACGGCAGAGCGGCCACGAATGGGTGATAACTCACCGATATATTTTTAATAAAATAAAAACATCAGCCGGTTTAGTTGGTGTTTGACACACACAAGTTACACCAAGTGGAAAAATATAAAGTATTCCCAAATAGATTATGTAAGTTAAGAGTTTGTTTGCTATTTTTAGGGCAATTGCTTTCTGCTTTGTTAGGGTTCTGCTGATGTGGTGATGAGACTGAGATGGTTGGCTTGCAGAAATCAACTTTTTATATGCTATTAAATTTGCTAGTTACAGCACAGTGCTCACATAATACATATTTCTCTTGTGTACTGGTTACAGATAATTTTGTTGCAACCTCCGTTACCCCATCAACAGCTCTGACTGAATGGAGACTGAATCCCCGCTAGACCAATAGCCCATACCTAAGCATCGGTACCTCAGGTTGTCAATGTGTTATTTGTTGTCCAATGGCTCTGGAGAAATCTCTGTAAATGCATTTCATTCTGTGGTCAAGCCTGACAGGTCCTGGGGTCAAAATAAAAAATGTGGGACAATTTATTATAAAACACAGTAATGTAATAGTTGTTCCAAGGGTCTGAGGCCTTGTCCTTTGTGAAACGGGACCATGTAATTTGTGTGCAAGGCTGGAGTCCAACTCTTTTGTTTATCAGGCTTTATTTTCAAATTAAAAATAGTTTTACAAGAAATAATGAAAAACTATTTGTAGTGAATAATGCCAGTTCAAAGAGTATCAGTGCCATGTTTGTATTACCCCTTTGTAATTGTAATAAGTCAATAAGAATGACTGCTTTAACTGCATATTTTACATGCAGTTATTATGCAGTATTGTCTCTAAATAATCCCACATGAACACTGAAAACTCAACATATGTTTTGACTGAGTTTGATTTGTCCATGGCTAAACAGAGTTTTTAATCAATAATCATTGCCAATTTGTATGCTTTAGTAAACTTGATAACTACTGTTTAGCTTGACACAACTGATCTTAGCCATGCAGACTTGCAGTCTTCTCAAAGCACTATACAGCTTTGAATTACAAAAAATGTTGTTGTTTAATGAGCGCTATTGGGCTGTTTGAATTTAGCCTCCAATCTGGGGTGAATCATTCATCTTCACTGTGCTTTACTCAAAAAACAAACCTTATGAAATAGTGAAATCCTTGTTTATCACTGGCTGTGGCTACAAGTATCTTACCATGCCACCGGGTATGTCTGTGGAGTGAATGAATAATGTAATCTGTAAAGGGTCTTTCAGTGGCCAGAATAGTCCTATATGAAATAGACGTCGTCGTCTATGTGTGAACGCGATAACTCAACAACAAATTCCCGGATCCGTTTCAAATTTTATACACAAGTATCATGTCTCATCATAAAGACTGCGAACTAGATTGATCTATGATGAATATATTAAGTAATTAATTAATGATGAAGCTGTGAACGCAATAAGCTGTGAAACTCAAAAAGTCTTTATATTTCATGAAGAACGTTGAACTGGCTGGTTTTTGAAACTTATACAATTATTGACAATTAATTAATTCATTAATCAACTGAACATAAACAAAATCTCATGAATTTTGGCACAGTGATCCGGTCTAGAGTATATTTAATGTACATATGCAAATTATAGAGGTCAAATTAAGAATGACTGAATAGCGCCCCCATGGGACACTGGTCACACTTACAGCAGAGAGCAATGAATGGGGCCGTTTTGCCAATATACACCTTGCTGTCGATAGCGTCGGCCTAGTTATTATATCGGCGAAACGATGATCTTATGGAATCACGTCGGTCCGCAGATCCTAACTCAAAAACGGATCAGTTTCAACATTTGCACACAGGTGCATACCATACATTCGCCGAACTCTATCGATTTAGGTTTTTCTTCGATGAATATTAATTAAGTAATTAATTAATTACGGGCCAAAACTGTGAACGCTATAACTCAAAAAGTCTTTGTTGGATCTTTTTCAACTGTTGCACACAGGTACATATCATGAAGATGCAGAACTGGATTGAGTTTGATACATCTTCGATTAATGACAATTAAATTATTCACAAATAATTTTTTTGATGCACAATTTTCAAAATTTGGCAAAAACTTTCTTCACAAACATCCAGACAAATCAATTTGGGGGCAGGGCCTCTTAATTGCTCGTTAACAATATTAAAACCCTTAGAAATCACACAATGTCTGATTAAGGTGCCCGTTGGTGACAGTTGTAGCAGACGTATGGGGCAGACGTATGGGGC
>JAVQKC010030224.1:0-16051 GCA_036025475.1 Philypnodon macrostomus | reverse complement strand
CTACAGACAAATAAACCAACCTACAAAAGAAAAAACATCTAATACATAATCCCTTTGACGGAGCTACAGACAAATAAACCAACCTACAAAAGAAAAAAAACATGAAACATAAAACCCTTGATGGAGCTACAGACAAAAAAAAAACCTAGAAAAGAAAAAACATCAAATACATAATCCCTTTGATGGAGCTGCAGACAAATAAATAACCTACAAAAGATAATAAAATAAAACATCAAACACATAACCCCTTTGATGGGAGCTACAAACAAATAAACCAACCTACAAAAGAAAAAACATCAAACACAATCCTTTGATGGAGCTACAGACAAATAAACAACCTACAAAAGATAATAAAATAAAACATCAAACACATAACCCCTTTGGTGGAGCTACAGACAAGTAAACCAACCTACAAAAGATAATAAAATAAAACATCAAACAAATAACCCCTTTGATGGAGCTACAAACAAATAAACCAACCTACAAAAGAAAAAAACATCAAACACATAACCCCTTTGATGGGAGCTACAGACAATTAAACCAACCTACAAAATAAAAAACATCAAACACATAATCCTTTGATGGAGCTACAGACAAATAAACCAACCTTTAAAAGAAAAAACATCAAACACTTAATCCCTTTGATGGAGCTACAGACAAATAAACCAACCTACAAAAGAAAAAAAACATCAAACACATAATCCTTTGATGGAGCTACAAACAAATAATCCAACCTACAAAAGAAAAAACATCAAACACATAATCCTTTGATGGGGCTATAGACAAATAAACCAACCTTTCAAAAGAAAAACCATCAAACACTTAATCCTTTTGATGGAGCTACAGACAAATAAACCAACCTACAAAAGAAAAAACATCAAACACATAATCCTTTGATGGAGCTACAGACAAATAAACCAACCTTAAAAAAAAACATCAAACACTTAATCCCTTTGATGGACCTACAGACAAATAAACCCACCTACAAGAGAAAAAACATCAAACACATAATCCCTTTGATGGAGCTACAGACAAAAACACTAACCAAGACAAGCAAAACAGAACCCCTTTGATGGAGCTAATAAATCATGATGTTTGTCTTCTTCTGCTCCATTGATGCAGTCCATTTGGCATGTGTTTGTGTGATCCAGTCTCAGTTCTGATGGATGTCTTTGTCAGGCTGTAGACCAGTGCAGACCCATGGCCTGGTCAACTGCCCGTATCATTCATCTGTTTGCTGTGAACGCCACCGCAGGTTGAACTCTGAACCTGTAAAATCGATAGAGGGTAGGCCGTTTACTCTCCGTGATGGTCACCGTGTCAAAAATGTCCAAGGAGATGGATGGCTTTTTCATTAGAATTGAAAGGAGTATTGTAGTGTGTTGATATGAGCAAGATAGATAGAAAAGTTGCATTTTTAGACCCTAATAAATATCGGATATGCTATTAAGGCCGGTAACACTGGTGGCGAACACTACTGAAACCTCATTTTGGCAGCGGTCAGTATCTATCAAAGGTGGTCCAAGAAATTCAACAGTTCTAAACCGGTGGTTAAACAGGTGGAATGAAGACTGGCTTGTGATCCAACATACAAGCTGGAGTTATTGCTAGTTCAGATAGAAAAGGTTTTAGAATATACAATGCTTCACAGTATGGGCTGAGTATTGGACTGATGATCAATGCCATGTCTTATAGGGGAATATACCAATAGTTGGTTAAAAGTTGGAAGTTAAAAAATTATTTGACCAATAGAGGTTGAGTTTTAATTTAGATCCTCTCTTTGTCCCTACAGCAACATCCAATTACAGACATTAAATTTGTGGTCAACTACTGGTCATGGCTGTACTTCATTTACTCAGATTTGATTTTGTGGTAGAAGAAGCAGAAGTAGAAGAAGGAGTGGGGTTCGAGTCCCGGACGGGGCCTTTCTGTGTGCAGTTTGCATGTTTCTCCCTGTGTCTGGGTGGGTTTCCTCCAGGTTCCTCCGGGTACTCCGGTTTCCCCCATCAATCATCCTGACCAAGATCCTGGCTGAAGATCTGGAGATGGGTTCCCGGGAGCTGAACCACTGCTCCTGAAAGGTTGCCCCAGCTGCATTAAGGGATGGGTCAAATGCAGAGGACACATTTCCCTACGGGGATCAATAAAGTGAAACCTCAACATTAATTAAGACAGATTACCTACTTTACATCATGTAAACATGGTCAGATAGTTCCTCCAGATTACAGCTTGAGCTGGTGAACAGATTCATTTGCTTTTTATCATGAATTTGTAATGCCTGCATAAGCGTAAACAAGCAGCCAGTGGACTTGTACAAAAGAACTGAAAAACAGAATGATTTCATCACGACTGGAGTATTACATCTCTCTTAACGTGAATCTGTTTGAGTTCTTGTTGTATTTGGAAAAACTGTAGTAAATGACTCAATCCCGACATCTTGAGAGACAGACGCAGTTGCCTTCTGTCGCCTCCTCGAGCAAGTCAACAATACAGAAAGTACAAACCAAGTCCGAGCCATTTCAACAAAACCAATTATGAATGGACAAATGGTATGGAAAGAATTGTATAAACGCTGTGATTCTCGGGCCATCTCCCAAGGATCTTTCTGGGAAACTTACTTACTTGGGGTTCTCTCCAACTTCTTTACATCATCCAAATATATCTATGAGTAAAACAAATTTGTACATATGAATGTGAAAATTAAATGTATGTCGGTGTGTGTCAGCTTTGTGACTTTCGGACCTTTTTCCCGAGTGTATCCCCACCTCAAGCCCAACACTAAACACGATTCTACACTAGTTGCTTGAAAAAAATCACTGAACAAAAAGCCAATGTTAAAAGGGCCACTCACTTTCACTCAGTATTCTGACCGAGTATCTGGACACACACGAGGTCACCACTGAGAGGGCCACTTCATTTCCTCCCATTTTGAGATGTTTTAAAATGAATGAAATAATGAAATACCTCCTTAAACCAGGCTTTTGTTAATGATAATTCAGTCCGCTGCATTAATATGAGCTGTCACCATGGAAACGATACCAGAACACAGACTAGGTATTAAATGTTTAATAGGACATAAATGAGCCACTTAGACTAGAACCAGCCATAATAATAAAAGTCATTTGTAAATGGTTCACCAATGGGGCCAATAATGGTGCAATTGTACAAGAATAAGTATACACTTGATAATTAATTTTTCTTTCCTTTTTATCCAGTTTTTATAGTGCAATCACTTGAGGCCATGTCTTGTTCTGCTGGATATTGTATTCAGTTAAATGCTCCCTAAAACCAAATAACCTCATGTCCTCCTAGACCTTTCTTGGTCTTTCTCTAGGCCTACTGTCTGGCAACTCTAACCCCAGTCTCTTTCTTCTACCCATATATTCACTAGACCTCCTCTGGACAGGTCGAACATCTTCTTCCAGTTGGTGTGAATGTTTGGTGTTCAGTGGTGGTCCGATGGGCCGTAGGTGCAGACTGGCAGCCACGCCTCTGTCAGTTTGTCCCAGGGCAGCCATGGCTACACAAGAGTGTGACTGTAGAGTGAATGAATAATGTAATTGAAAAGAGTCTTTGATTGTTGAGAAAAGCTCTATATAAAACTGATACATTATTATTACTATTATTATTATAGGGTCTATACTATATGTAAATAAACAAAACAATAAAAAACATCCATTCACCCTTTTGAGCACAGTTCTTTTCATCTCCATCAAAACATAACCGGTTTCATTGGCGTCCAAACTCCTTCCTGGGCCTATAACCTGTTGGAACTGCTATCTCTAAAGGGCTGGAAATGCCAGTAAGAGTGTGAGGAAAAACAACACACAACCTTCAGTTACATTTGGCCTGCATGAACCGGTCCCCAGAGCGACCTGTGGCCCTTCATTGAAAATTGCACACCCGCCCACAGTAAGCCAACAAGAACATCCACAACAATTAGATTCAACACACCTGTCCTATTCACAGCCTGTCTTTGAAAACTGTGACTGAGGTGAAAAGTGTCTGCAGACTAAAACTCTTGGCTGAACATCAGACCAGTGCATTTCCAGAGGACAGAGATAGCGCCCGTGCAGCAGATGCCTCACAGGTCGTCGTGGTGGTAAATGGATGCCGCCTCCCAACGCTTTGGGCAGATTACAAAGTCACTGCGGCACGACGATAGCAGCTGTAATTATACTATTAATCAATTGTAATGCATCGCTTTCTGGAAGCCAAATCAGCTCGGTGTCAAGATGAATTACCCTATTCTCTCCAACAAGGGCATTCTTACCTCAGTCCGCATTATACCGCGCGTCTGTGATGTAGAGGGGCTCTCGGCCGCGCCAACAAATGAAAACTATTATTCCTGATATTGATTTTACAATGGCTTCAGTTATTACAATCATATATGTGAGCCAACAGTGGCGAATGCGAGCGCCATGGTTATTATTAACAGCCCTCTCTGCGACGAGTGGCCCATCTGTTCCACACCTCTGCCACCGCCTCGTGATGGGATTGTTCCTGACTCATTGAGGATATGCAGATTTTAATAGTAAACGCAACTCTTATCACATGAGGAAAAAACTAATTTGCTGAAAATGGATGTACAAACAGACTGGATGACATCTTAAGTTTCAAACAAATTAGCACATTTGGAACAAGGTCATAGAAAAAGTTTGCTGATGCTAGTAGCTAATGCTAACAAACAACTGGTGTTTTTGTAAATGTGTCTACGTAATGGACATCTGCTAACCACTAATCAATTATTGCTACCGCCAAATTCTTCAGTCTATAATGCACGGTACCTTATAACGGTTCTTCCGATCCAAAGCATTTCATTGCATTTTCTGACCCTGTGTTGAATGTGCATATGACAAATAAACTGAAACCTGAAACTGGCAGCATGCACATTGTTCTGATTCAGCCACAGTGACTCAAGTTGCACTTAGTCGGGCATTGTTGTGTTTTTATGACACTCTCTTCCTTCATTTATACAGGATTGGGGTTGGCACAAAGGTGACATTGAGGCAACTGCAATTTTGGCCTTCAAGGAATCAACACTCCATCTTCCTTACAACAGATGAAGATATTGACATAACTTGGTTTCAGGTTGACAATTTGATTATATTTAATCAAAAGCTGATATATTGTCATTCACAACCCTGCACTTAATGTTCATGCATAAAAACCTAACCGTTGTCAATGTCCTTGATAATCTATATATTTTGTCCTTTTGATCCCACTTAATAATACCAATACCATAATTTAAATTTCCAGTTTTGCCAATATCTGATCAGTTTTTCGTTCACGTTTTCAAGACTTTTCGAGTTGAGCTTTTGGATGTGTGCTGGCGTTTCTTTCTCTGGCTATTCCTAAACCGTTTGTAAAGTGTGAGCAACAACTGTTTTCAATTCAAATTCAACATATAAAATTGTTTAGTTTCTCCCAAACATCACCTGATATTATCCTTTTTGTACAACAGCCTAACATCGGCCATCTACTTTATATATAGGCCCATACCAATTTTTACATAGCCTATAAAAAGATCAAACTCAAAAAAACCCTTGCGATTACAATTCTACGCGGACGATTTATTGTGTGAATTTCACAATGCAAATTACAGAAACATATAAGAAGAAGCCAGGACGCCCAACGTCGATATAAACCAGGTGTTGATGCTTGAGCGTTGAAACATAACTCTACCATAACCGTAATCATCCTCCTGTGTGATTGACTCTGATGTTTACCTGTGTTGTAGCAGAGACCTGAGGAATGTGTTAATGAAGTAAATATGGCTCCGGTGTGAGTCTGATTAATGTGACTCTGGGAGACCAACAGATGGCTGCATCTTCATCTGAAACCCAGCACCACTCACCGTCTTCACCCAGTGTCTACATGCTCGGATATTCACATTGCACACATTACAGCTGTTTTGAAGGGTAATGCTTGAGAAGATTCTGGAGCAGTGGATTGAAATCACAATTCAGATGTTGTCGTTAAAATTATGTGATGCTTGAAATACGTTTGGATGGTTCAAGGTTAGAATTCACAGTTTTACAAAAAGCTCAGGTTAGATGCCTTTTTACCCCCTCGCCATGCCTGACTAAACAAGAACATGAAGCATAGTTAGCATGACTGTTAAAAAATGTTAAAGGCCATTAGCGCTTTCTGGAGAAGTCTGTGGTTCATGCTTGTCAACACAAAGTTAGAAGGTCAACGCCTCAGTACTTAAGATGACTCATATATAGGTGGATGAAACAAAATATAACTTCTATATATAAAAAAAAAATACGTTTTTGAAAAATGCTTTATCCAAACCTTTCTGTGATGTAATCTGCCATAATTATTATTTTGACTCCCTCCCCTGGCCTCTACAGCAACCGCAAATCAGCGTTTGTGGGTTACTACTTTGACCAACAGTAGTTGAGTTTTACTTTATTCCCTCCCCCTGTCCACTACAGACTACAGACGACCTACTTTACATCCTCAACAGGGTCAGATAGTCAATTTCAGGCATTTTTAAATTGATTTATTGATTTATTTTTTACGAAACTTCCGAACTACATCTATAACGTGTACTTAAAATGTCCCTCTATTGTCTGTTACTTTTCTGGGGCAGAGACTTGTTTTAGCTCTCCCCCTAGGGAAATACTGAGACGGTCCCAGGTCAGCAGAGACACATAGGCCCTTTAGCAAGACCTGACATAATCTGTGATGGAAAAAAATTAATAAATCCAAAAATATGACATATTATAACTACCTAACCAATTCTTATTTCTTTCAATCATGTACCACAATTCATAATTATACCTCTATTAACAATGTTTTGCAACTCTTTAGAACGTTAATCAACCCATATCAAAAGCCTTCCTTCCTGATCATTATGACATTTGTGTTACTGCCTTACATTATGAGGCCACATGCCAGCTATTGTAATCCACAAAGCTGAAATCTGACCCCATTTGGTGAGTTGGCGAGTGTAAATGTCAAGCCCTGGTTTAATAGCATTGTTATCTCAGAAATAAATTATATGAACCCATTTTGTGAGTGGACAGGTCAAACAACGGTTAAATAGGTTGTCATAATTGCCAAAACCGTTTCAAGTACAGCGAAACCATTTCACATTATACATTCATTTCTATTTACCACCTATTATGTACAATTTATGTCACGACCCTGGCTCTGGTGGGTCGCAAACGACAAAACACACAAGCAAAAGAAACTAGTGCGCTCAAAGGCATCTACACTAAATGCCCACAAGGGGGAATCACACTTAGCTAAAGCCTAACTTCAAACACAAAGATTGGCCATTGTTGTTCAAGTTCATTAGTGTTGTGAACCTATAGGGTGTTGTGTGATCTCTATAATCTGACGTGCCTTAACTGTAAGCCAAACTATGCAGAGCCCCAAACTTTTTTGATGCACCAGCAGTCCAACACACTTCAAGTTTTGTTTTCTTGAAAATGTTCACCACCAGTGTAGGCCCAAGAGGAACACCTCAATTATCTGCATTCTAACTAATAGAGATGGGTAATCATCCTTGGGAGTAAAAATAAATAATCTTTATTTGTTATTATTTTTATTCAGTTCTGCGACTGAAGGTAAGGATGATGAGCTCATGTATAAAAAGGAAGAAAAACATTTCAAATCAAAGTTAGCATTGTTGCTTCACAATGGGAGTCGCCTGGGTAGAATTTCTGTTCTTGGCGAGACTTTTCTGAATGGGGTCAAGATGCTCAACATGGTTTAAATGCCTAGGGCACAGATGCATGTTTGTCACACAAAATAAGCTAAAGCCAGTAAATTCCATGGCAAAAACATGTATATATATATAAATTTAATGGGTCAATTTGACCCAAAGGATTCTCCCCTGCCTGTACCTCATCAATCTAAACCTTTTATTAAGTTAGGCAAATCCTCCACCTAGGTCCTGACCAGGATGCTGGCTTAAGATCTGAAGAAGTGTCCTTGGGCAATGCTCATAAATGACCCACTGCTCCAGACATGTTGCAACAGTCCCTCAATAGCATCACATCACTGTCTCTAAAGGAAGGTTTTTAAAACTATAACAGTAGCTCCCAGTGGAATCTCCATGTGTTACCCACTACTTTCCAAGACTGACTTTTTTTCTTTGTATTCTGTGGTAACTGTTGCTGTTATGATCTATATGATCATAATATATACTCACAAACAGTTAGAGATGTTTCACTTTAGGTGAAATTACAGAATGTTACTATCATAACTTTTCACCTGGTTTTTCATGATATGCTGAAATATGTGACATCATCATTTCAGATGCAACACATCCCTAACTTTTTCTGATTAGTATATGTTGATATTGCTCAGTGATTTTATTGATTATTTATTCTTCATTTGTTTATTTGCTCTGTTGCTGTCCAGCAAGCGTTATTTATCGTATATCAAACAAATGATGTGGACACATTCAGTTCATTAGCCTTAGGTATTTGCTCTGTCCACACTTGATGCCACCAGCTGGAGCTCTTCCCAGTCTGAAGGACCTCACAGTTGGTCAGAATCCGTAGTGAGACCGTCGCAGTTAAGATCTGAAAGTCTGTCTGCAGTCCTCCACCGAGCAGCGGGCTTCGGAGTCTCAATCTGTATCTTAAGCCACTCACTCACGAGAGCATCCTTCGTCTGTTGCCATGGAGACACCGCTTGCATCACCGCGTCGCTTGTCCCCGCTGGATCTCTCTCTCTCACATTTTTTTTACATATTTGGTGAAATGTCGGCAGCTTGGGATAAGATATGCAAGGAGTGTAAAGCTGGAAAACAATTTGGCACGGCTGAGGCTAAACAGTCCGGCGTGCGATGGTTCGATTCTTCTGAGAGGGCCTGTGTGATTAATGGGATGGATGTTGAAGAGGTTTGAGTTGGAAATCCAATTAGCAAGCAAATGAATCTGCACACGAGTGAATTAGTGTCAGGCAAACACGCATTGTGGTGGGAGATTCTTGTCAACAAATGGGTTTACAACCAAAATGCAATGCTTCAGATCACCGCTAATGTTGCAAAGATGATGATGCTGTTTTGAAACGTATACGTCAGTCACTGCATTACTTCCAGCATGCAGTAACTGTTCTCATTAGGGGTTGCAGGTAATTGGAGCCAACTCCAGCAACTATTGGGATACATCCTAGACAGTGGCTGATTAGTCACATTGCTGATAATGTAATATTTGAGTTGCTATGTCTCCTTCAGTCTGCCCCAGGGCAGTTTTGGCTACAGAGGCAACTTAGTGTGTGACTGTGAAATAGACAAACAATACATGTCTCGTTGTTGCTGTGTTAATCTAGGGCCAAACTTTTTTCACCGAGGGCCACATTGTCAAAAAATAATACAGAGGAGGGCCACTTCAGGACTTGGTGTGGAAAGTGGAAAAGATATCATGTTTAACAATGAATGCTTTCTTTTAGTTGGATTATATAGTCACCTGCTGTAAAAAGACAATTTGGGCCAATTAAGAGGTGAGCCTCAGGGCCATAAAAATTGCTCTGTGGGCCGCATCTGGCCTAGGGGGTCAGAGGAGTTCAAACCCGGGGTCCAAATGGGGCCATCAGGGCAATTTTTTGTGGCCCTCAGGGTTTCCAATTAGATCATATTGTCTATTTCCTTGATTTTCCACCAGTGTGCTAGGGAACACTAGTGTGCCTTGAGTGATTGTCAGGTGTGCCTTGAGAAGTGATCAAATTTCCCAACACACTATTTTCTAGTAAATTTGCCATTGTCAAGTGTCTGCGACTACAATGGTGACGGACAGGGGTAAATGAATACTCTTCTCTTTCAGTGGGTGAGTTATAAGTGTGTAGTCAATATAAATACTGTATTATGAACACAACTGACTAAATAGTGTGCCTCAGATCAAAAAAGGTTGAGAAACACTGGTCTATTTATGACTTCAATGCGTAACGAGATATCATTCCACTTTTCTGTGTCTATGTGCCTATAAGCAAATATAAAACTAAAACATACATGTCCAGAAAACAGATACAACCAAAGGGGACTTTTGGTTAGAGTTATGTTAAGGTCAACAAAAAAAATCAATCTTGCTTGTCATCAGAAGCCAACTTTCAAACTGGAACACTGTGAAACCAACCATATCTGATATTAACAAGATTTAACATCTAACTCCTACGGTCCTTTCCAGCACTTTCACCATTGCATCCTGCAGCTACTCTCTCCTATTCCTTTTAACTGCCATCCAATTCCATTCTATTTATTGAATCTGTGCTTACTGCTCGCAGACACCCATTTCCACAGGAACAACATTTGACGACTTTAAATAAACGTCTGATTGCTTCCCCTTATGGCTACATCTGTTGCCTCTACCTTAATGACTCCTTTATTACTTTTTCGTCCCAAAACTCTGCTTCTTTAAGGGTACAGTTTCAGCACGATTGGAGATTTTGTACAGCCTTAGTTCATGCTTTGTCGAGCTCAGTTATCATTTTAAGTGATAATAAATCACCGGGCGATCCCTGCACTCCTGATTACCATTGGGAATTATTCAAGGACTAAATTACAATACTTACCTCAGACGGGTAGGCCATGTGGTATTATTCAAATGAGACGGTGACACCATAAATCACTGGGTTTGATCAGATGAAAAAAGCAGACGCGGGATCAGACCCACATTAGACATGTATTAAAGTCCGCCCCACTGACTCGGACCATAAATCCACTGTTCCTTTATAAAAGCTGTATCTTGGCCGGGATCGGGGCCCTAATGCTAACCTGTAAGTGTAAATGTGAAGGATTATCAGAGATAGCCTAAGCTACTGTTATCTTTGGTTAAGCTCATGAACTGACAGGGCATACACTGACTGTATTATTTATGCAGTCAAATACAGGCTCCCAGCAAGAAGGTTGTGGTGACTACAATGTCTCTGGGTGGAGTCTGCATGTCCTCCCTGTCATCATTGTTTTCAGGTACTCCAGCATCCTCTCACGTGGGTGGGGTTAGCACTGCGACTAACTGGCCACTGTCGCTCAGGCCCGTAACAGTAAAAGAGAAGGATTAATGAGTAGTTGTACTTTAATTGTATGTCGTAGAGAGAAAAAAACATTGAAAATAATCAAACAAGAAACCCAGAAAGCCAATCTGAAAAAATATCAAAATTGCTCTGTTTTACTATCATTTGTGTGTAGGACTCTCAGGAACAAGACTGTTGTGTGTGTGTGCAAGTATTTGTAGAGACAATTTTCGCGAACAGTAAATTGTGTGTCAAGCCAGTTTCGTTAAACATTTTATTAACACAAATCGACCTATAAGTCACGGATGCATGCTCCTATAACAGTATACGACCCAATACAGAAGCACACATTTTCACGATACTGTGAAAGTCTGATAAGTTACACATTGGTTCCTTTTTGTAACTGCTATGAGATGAGAATGAGAGACATCATTATGTATTGTGCTTAATACACTCATTTTGTATCGCTGGTCTTACATGGGGGAGTCTTTTAAACAAACATATGACGAGTGTAAATGCTCCTAACATTTGTTCAGTTGTACCTGCTGACTGTGGCTGGAGGTGAGATATCTTGACATATCTTGCAAGAGCACAAAACCCTTCAGCGTTTCAGGGCTTTCTGGATCCACTTTCTTTAGCTAATATATTTCCTTCCATTGTCTTTGGAGGTATCTCTGTTATCTCTGGAACTAGATTAGCTTCTATCTTCTGGCTAATGGCGTTCCTGCACTCTAAATATGTCAAACTTATGTACCGTATTTTCCGCCTTTAATTTTCTCAAAAACCAACAGTGCACCTTATAATCCGGAGCGCCTTATATATGAATTCATTCTGGTTGTGCTGACTGACCTCCAAGCGATTTTGTGTCACACGGCGCTCAAGGTGGAAATATGTACTTAACAAAAAAGTGTCAAACAACTGAAAATACGCCTTATATTCTAGATTCTTCTAAGTAGCCACCTTTTGCTCTGATTACTGCTTTGCACACACTCTGCATTCTCTTGATGAGCTTCAAGAGGTAGTCACCTGAAATGGTCTTCACTTCACAGAAGTTCCCTCTCAGGGTTAATCAGTGGGATTTCTTGCCTTTTCATGAAAATAAAGAAAAGTCATTAAATGAATGAGGTGTGTCCAAACCTTTGGTCTGTACTGTATGTCTCAAGCAAAATAGAAAAAGAAGAAAACCCTGACAGATTATAAACCTGTAATGGCTGACTAATGGCATTGATGTGAAATAATAACTAAACAAGGTTAATAGCTCCACTGCTGCTCCACAGGACCAACACAGAACTTTATAACACAAACTAAACCACACAATGTTAGCATCTTTGGTAAAAACACTCACACTTGGTATATCTTGTCTTACACCTCAGATGCAACGGTGGATCACGTAGATGGTGATTGTGTCTTGTCAAATGGAAAGGTCACTGCTGCATATGCTAGCTATTATAGATCTTTTATTATTTTTCTATATGGACAGAATGTTTTTGTTGTCAATCTGACATCTCTTACCAAGGAGAATTTTCTGAAAACGGAGAAGAAAAACAGTATTTTGAGACTACGGTAGTTAAGGTTTGGTTCAATAAACGCCATGAAGCATAAGGTAATACTGCCCGTAGTACCTGGAGAGCTACCTGTCAGTCAAAGTCACCAAAGAACAACTCAAAAGTTTAACAGAGTGTGAACAAAAAAACAGATTTATTTTGAAGCAAGCAATCAATGGGTCCTAGAAGATTTTGTAAATTCTCCATGGCAAAGGATTATACTTGGGCTGCACACAAAATGAATGCTGATATATTTTAAAATGTACCGATATTGACTGTTTACAGAAATGAATTCATACTATCACACACATTTCAACATAGAGGTTTGATTCAGATTTTATATTGCGTTTAATTGTACTTATACATGTGCCGATGTTAAAAGTTAGGTGCTGATGTGATTTTATCTACTTCTGACCATGACGAAGAATAGTGTTTGTTTTTTTTACTTGTTGCTGTTTGTGTGAATTAGATGATGAATTGATTTGCTTTTGTAAATGTTATTTGCCAATTTTGTGTTAAACCATCAAGCTCATAGCCCTTACATTGCCGTGACCTTGAACCACGCATCACATTGTGCTCAGAAAATCCTGCTGAAACCTCCTGCATTTGACACAGAGCTCATTGTTTCTTTTGAACTTAAAATCCTCCATCAGTATTGTCTTTGACTGAGCTACAAGGATCAGAATTGTATGAAATTCCCTGCTGTGCAGTTCTCCAATTACTGCGCTTCGATGTTTACTCCTGAATTGGCCCAGCCTTCTCATTCCACGGCCTCACAAACTGCAGCCTGCAGCGCCTGGGTCCTCTTCAAACAGGGGCATGACTCAGCTACACACCTCCAGGGGTAACCGCCACTCTCACGCTCCATTAGCCAGCACGTCCCCGCGGATGAAGAAAAATGCATGTGCAGTTTGTTGCATTGATGCCATTGTAGACATCTGGACAGCAGCCATTTGTCCTTTTGTATGGCATATCTTCAGATGACCTCAGAAACCAGTGGAGAGGAACACAAGTTGTAATCACAATATTGTTACTATAGACCCCTTAAAAGTTTTTAAACAAAACATTCTAAATTCCGGAATGCAGTCAGACCATAATACATTTTCAATGAATAAATTAGCATTAGCCACAAAATATCGCAAATTAAGATGGTTTTGACAAATGCCAACCACTCTTCCTCATGTAGGTGATGTCAGAGCCTGGTTAGGAAACATTAGTGAATGTATCTCACATTGTATGTTTATTTATGTACACATTAGTAACAGTTGATTTTTAAGTTTTACTGGACAAGTCCTTACAGGAATGTTGAAGACCACAATCGTTTTTTTATTGTATGCTCAGAATTATTCTGTCCCTCATCACAAATCCAATTTTTTTTGTAACGTTAACTCACTTTTGCTCCAGTCGCCTCCATTCCGGAATTTTGAACACTCCATATGACAAACATTTTAAAGGGTCTATAGCAGATGGGCTAGATGTAAATTACCATCAATTTGTGTCTTTTGTACTACTACTACTACTGCTACTGCTGCTGCTGCTGCTGCTGCTGCTGCTGCTGCTGCTGCTGCTGCTGCTGCTGCTACTGCTACTGCTACTACTACTACTACTACTACTACTACTACTACTACTACTACTACTACTACTACTACTACTACTACTACTACTACTACTACAACAACACCACTTTGGTCTAGACACTCAAAGACGCTTTACAATTTTATGCATTTTTCTTTCAGTCTTCGCAAACGTGGCTGCCATTCTGCGCCTACAGTCCCTCCTGAGACTACCACAATCACATAGTCACACTAACACATTCATACCTGGGTGAAGTGTCTTACAGTATGTGCTCAGGCAGCCAACCGAAACCACCGACGACCCTCCGGTTGCTGGGAGCCGCCCCAAGATATGTATGTGCTAGGAGAATTGGCCCAAGAGAATGAACGTGAGCATGAATGGTTGTCATTATAAGTCTCTGTGTCAGCCTAGCCACTGTTCAGGTTGCGCTCCATCCAAGGCCCATACTGGGATGACTCCGGACACCCAACATAGCTTCTTTTTTGTTGCCATGGATTTTTTAAATATGTAGGAAAAAAACTCCCTCTTTGTGACTATTTGCTCACATTACCAAAATGACATGCATTTCCATAAGGCCAGACCAATTACAATGTTAATGCAACCATTTAAAGCTAAAATAAGTCAATATTTATCATTGCATAACTCAATTACAAAACTCCATTTTCTCATAATGGCCGCTGATAATGAGGAAGCTCTGTGAGGTCATGTGACTGGAGTGGAGCCTAATGATTGGATTGTTACAGTAAGTAATGACAGCTTATTGGCATGGAATTCCATAATGGCATGGATCAATACAAACCAAAGAGGCCGTTCTCTCTCTACTTTTGACACATTTCAATAAAAGATGCTGAGGCAAAGCAGGCTTGTGGTAAAGACAATTTAGTCCCACAGCGACTAACACAAAGTAAACTAGTTGATACCCAAACAACAAAAAAGACCAAAATGTATAGCCTAATAAGAACCTTCAAAACTTTCCATCTTCAGGACAAAGGTGATCATCTAAAGGACTGAAAACAGTCTGAACAAATAATGCCCATACGTTTGGAGAATAAAAGATACAATCAGGCTAGTGCCCTGCTCGCCCCTCCTCCTCCTTTGAGATCTCTGTGTTGGGAATAATATAAGGCTTGAGGGAGCAGGTTGTGAGATAAAAGGCCACATCACAATGATGATCTCTATCGATCGGCAACCTTGGGCACACACAGGAGGTCCGGCATTTGTCACGTCAGAGCTGAACCCAATAGCTGATCCCCGCTGCACTCTGATGAATTGGCCCTGTTCACCAAGTTTGTTTAATTGATGACGTCTTCTCTTTCAGGTGGGCCACCACTATGTTCTACACATATATTGATTCACCAAAACTCACCCCCCTGTCTTAAGGACCTAACAAGTTAAAACATCCCACCTTCACTTAACCTGGATACCAGAGCAAAGATTGGGCCCTTCAAAGTGCTTTTCACAGACAAACACACAGTCCCACTTTTAAGTACAGAGGCCTGTTGAGTGAATAAGCATCTCCTGATGGAGTTAAAAAATATATAAATAGAATTTATATATATACATTTACAGATTAAAAAATAAAATAAATGAAGGTCATCTGCAGAAGTAGGTAACACATCAGAAGTAATTACAAAAACCACCAATGAATAAATAATAGTATTTCTAAAGAATCCAATCTTTCAAACACATGATTTCATAGCAGAATGTCCTGACCTGTACAAGCTTTACCCTGGTACAAACTGGTAACAATGATGTAGGTACTTTGTAATTAACCTTTAGTTAACAGGTAACCATTAACCTGTATGCTAAAGCAGGACTTTTCAAACTTTTTCCAAGTAATTACTAGGAACCAGGATACATACACTGTATTACTAACTGTTTTTTAACCAAGCATGGGGCTACGACTTTTCCAAAGAAATTATATATATATATATATATATATATATATATATATATAT
>JAVQKC010030223.1:0-14714 GCA_036025475.1 Philypnodon macrostomus | reverse complement strand
TAGACCTTGTTTAGCTCTGGTTTAGACCTTGTTTAGCTCTGGTTTAGACATTGTTTAGCTCTGGTTTAGACCTTGTTTAGCTCTGGTTTAGACCTTGTTTAGCTCTGGTTTAGACCTTGTTTAGCTCTGGTTTAGACATTGTTTAGCTCTGGTTTAGACATTGTTTAGCTCTGGTTTCATCTCAGTTCTGTTTGGTTTAGACTTAGTTTACCTCTGCTTTTGTCTAGGTTCAGACCTAGCTGAATCTTGGTTTATCCTAGTTCAGCCCTTCATTGGTCCTGGCTGAGAACTGGCTTAGTCCTGCTTAACACGTAAGACTTTATTTAGTCCAGATTTAGCTCTTTGATTTAGTCATGATATAGGCCTTGTTTATATGCTCCTTGGTGTAAAAAGTTTATTCTGTAGCCATCAGGGGCAACTGTGAATAGGTGCTTGCCCTGCAACCAGAGGGTTGCCAGTTCGCGTCCCCACATACTGCCATTGATTTACACCTAACTCTGGTTCAGACCTAGTTTACGTCTGGTTTAGTCCTGATTATGCCCAGTTTATGTCTGGTTTAGTCCTGATTAAGCCTATTTTATGTCTAGTTAAGTCCTGATTCTGCCTAGTTTATGTCTGGTTAAGTCCTGATTATGCCTAGTTTACATCTGGTTTAGTCCTGATTATGCCTAGTTTACATCTGGTTTAGTCCTGATTCTGCCTAGTTTATGTCTGGTTTAGTCCTGGTTTACACTCATATCTGGTTTAGACATGGTTTAGTCCTAATTAAGCCCTTTTTAGTCAAGGTCCAGTTTATACCTAGTTAAACCTTGCTTTAGTAGGGGGGAGGGGGCTGTAGCCACCCTAAAATAGCCCCACCATGCTGCCTCTGGTCATACTTGCATACTGAATGTGGCATACATTTTTGATAGCTCTTAAGTACTGATCTCACTGGCTTCGACGTCGCTGGCACTTCTACACTTTGTAAGGACCTTAATGTGCTGCCTCCATCACAGTTCATCAAATACAGTCACCCAGAGATTTCCAATTTGTTTCAAGTAATTTAACTCCTCATAGTTTCCAGTGCTGTTTAAAAAAATATATATTGGCACCACTGTCAACCACTCTTAGCAGACTCAGTGCACATATTATCATCAGGTCATTGAAATAAGTTGTGCGTTGAGACGCAAGTTGGAGAGATAATCAGACTTTTGAAATGCATATAAATATCTAAGCTCAAATGGAATAGAAGAAACTCAAAACCATTTCAGAATAACAGAGATAAATTGGAAGTCGGGACTATACTTAAGCTAAAATGTATGCCACAGATTTAGCAAAATGAGATATGTTTATACACATTAGTTTTGCAGAACATTATTTTGATGTTGCTTGAGAATTACCAGCTCTGATGGATAGGTTCCCGTTTATAATGACCAGCCTACAAAAAGTTCAGATGGATTCTAACCCTGAAATACAAAAAAAAAAAAATGTATAGTGTAGCTTTAGGTGCAAACAGTAATATGTGTGTGTCGCAAGCCAGGAGGACGTTATCAATTTTTCATCACCAAGAATGTGACAAAGAGCTAAAGGCAAGAATGTGACATTTGCTTAAGTGAAACGCTTAGATTAGTTAGTTATGACTTGATTTAGTTATAGCTCCAGTATAGGCATCATCAAATTGGTCTCAATGTGTCCTTGAATTCCATAAAAATGTCAGTCACTCAAAACAGCCATTCAAAACATTAAAAACCTAGAAAAGCACTCAGAGAGCGCAGACCTCCACCAAGGCAGCTCATTTCCACAAATCACTCACAAAAATTAATCAACTAGTCTTTATGGAATTTCAGACAGTCCCTGAAAAACGTCGTTCAAATCGGTGCAGTATTTTTTTCCTGGATCCAGAGGATGTTTCTTGTGTCATTTCTGACCTTCCTTAAAAATACCATCCATATTGGTTCAGGTTTTTAAATAAAGTTGCTAACAGATGCTAACCTTGCGCTGCAAACTGTATTCTCACAAGAGTTGTCGTTTTACAAAAATCCATCTTGTACTGCTCCTGCTGATCCATCTGATTGTCACCCCTGGTGGTGCGAACAAATCAAGTGGCAGTATTGCCATGAGTAGGCGGGCTTTAGGTTTGCCGACAACAACAAATTAGAAACATAGGGATGCTGATAAATGCATATTTTTTTTATTATTTTTTAAAAATCACATAATAATTTATTCACTAAATTTACTAATTTAGTAGTTCCTTGGCTACGTCATAGCAGTTGTTGCTTCAGTCGATCAGCTCCCTCCTCTTTCCGGACGTTTTCTACAGGGGCAATCTCTGAAGACACTTTTAAATATGGCTTTTGCCAGGATAAACAGATGAAATTCCTTTGAAAAGGTCCTGGATCAAGACGATAATCCAGATCATGACCAAAATGTAATCAATTGTTCCAATTGTTTCATCCAAATCCTTTTTGCGTAAAGTTGCTCACAGACAAACAAACCAATGGCGGTAAAATTATGTCCTACTAAATCTTCAAATATGAAAGTGTAACCATAAAATCATCTCTAGTTTCTATCATTTGTATGCCCTGAACTTCACCATGGAAACAGCGGCCAGCCAGTGTCTCCGGGCAGTATTTTAAGTTCTGTCCTCCATGACAAAATGACCTCATATTTTATAATCAAGGTTAGACTCATTAAAACTTGTGTCGAAACAGAAACCTAATGGATAATAAGTCATAATAAGTGAATGTTCAAGTTGTTAAAAAGAGAATTGAGAAGTAGTGCCTAACAGGTTCATTTGATTAAATAAACAGGCATACCAACTTGGGGAATTTTTTATTCATTTGTTTTATTTATTTATCTTACTGCTGCAAGATAATACGATGTTTTGAATTGTCATGACTGAAATCTATCTAATGGTGAAACAATAACATGTAAAACGTTTCTCTGTTTCTCTGCCATAGACTGATATATTGTCTTGTGGTATTCTCTATAAGATGAATGCAGGAGATGGTTGAATATAGCGTTCATCTTGAACGTCCAAAGCTCAAATAACTGGAAAAGAAAGCCAGCAGTTTGTCCCAATGGCAACAACATATCACTATGTATACGCAGAAGTAAAAACTAAATCATTGACTCTTTACATTGAAACTTTATTTCTGCCATTTCATACAGAGACCCACAGCCTGTGACTAAAACTTCAGTCTGTGTCTTCTGTTTTGGCCGATGACTCAGGTCAACGCTTGTGTCTGAGTATAAATGAGCCTTTAGAGGGACCTAACGCCTGATATATCAGACGCCTGGTATATCAACATTTGGTATATCAGACGCCTGGTATATCAGACGCCTGGTATATCAACATCTGGTATATCAGACGCCTGGTTTATCAATATCTGGTATATCAGACGCCTGGTATATCAAACGCCTGGTACTGTATTTTCCGCACTATAAGGCGCACTTAAAAGTCTTTCATTTTCTCAAAAACCAACAGTGCGCCTTATAATCCGGAGTGCCTTATATATGGATTCATTCTAGTTGTGCTTACTGACCTCCAAGCGATTTTGGGTCACACGGCACTCAAGGCGCTCTGTCAAAATGTTTTGGTACGACTTCGGTAAACTACAAAGCTCCGGGAGTCAGGAGCGTCGCAGAGTAATACATACCGGTACTATGCTTCACCGTAATATTAGTAGTGTATTCGTGTTACAACTGAACAAGGTTGAAAGTTATTGTGAATACACCATTAATGTTTGAACAATGTTGAGTTATTGTGAACGCGTTTAATAAAGTTTGACTGACTGACTGGTCTGACTGTTTTGTTTCGCTTAATGCTCCTTATGGTCCGGTGCACCTTATATATGAAAAAATCACGAAAATAGACCATTCATTGACAGTGCGCCTTATAGTGTGGAAAATACGGTACTCTATATTATATTCTTCTAATGATCTAACCTCCATTTACGTTAATAGGTCTTCTGCAATCTGGTGTGACGTTTGTATTTCTAATGTTGTAGGGTAAAGCAGGGGTGTCCAAACTATAGCCTGGGGGCCAAATGCTACCCACAGAACAATTCTTTGTGGCCTTACCTCTCAATTTCCCCAAATGGTCTTTTTACTGAAAACATATAAAACTGAAGGGGACTTTTAGTGAAGTGTCACCTCAGAGCGTGGCCCTCCTTGGTATTATTTTGGACAATGTGGCCCTCAGTGAAAATAGTTTTTCCATTGGAGCTGGGCAAACAATGTGTTGAAATTTCACTATAATAGATTTGTTTTAGATTTGTGCTAATTTGGCTTTGTTTCCTCATTTAGTCTAGAAGTTTCATGTTACATGTTTATCCCAGATCGTGCAGCCCTAATACAACTGTCTGATTTACATTTGCACCAGAAGAGTCAATTACATATAGTTTTAGTCCATAAATTTGCAATGTTAATGCATACAATTTCTGGCATTATCTACAACAGTAGTTATTAGCGCCCCTAATGGACAAAGGTTTTTTTGTTAATATTGAACTTAACTCATGTTGTATTTCTCTCCCCTTTAGCGTGTAACGTGCTGTACCTAAACTCAGTGGAGACCGAGTCACTGACCGGACCCCAGGCCATCGCCAAGGCAACAGAGGCCACCCTGAGCAGAGCGCCCCGCCCCTCGGCCACTGTGGTCCAGTTTAAAGTCACCTCACTGGGCATCACCCTCACTGACAGCCACAGACGGTACACAATAAACAATAACTTAATTCTAAAGCTACAAAAACCAAAGGTCTTCTGTTGTCATGGTTATTCCACGCTTGTATAACTATCTATCATTATAACACTTAGAACACGGCCACGCTGACCTATGCTGGAATAGACACATTTCCTCTGTTATTGGCAGCCAGGGTTGACACTCACCTTTTTGCTCACTAGCCACTTTGAATTTCCAGTAGCCACAGTTTAGTTGTTGAAATAAATGAAGACTTTCAGAAAAACTAAACGTCAGAGGAGAATATTCAGAAGATGAGCTCTGATGTGGAAATAGTTTGGACTATTGCTCCGACCCAGGGAAAATCTTTTATTAGAAAATGTTCCTTATTGTGACAAACCTCTGACTCTAGACATCAAGAGTTCTATTATTTTATTTATACAAATTAAATGAATGTTCAGAAACAATCACCAACAATTGAGGAATTAGTATTTTTTATTCACCTTTTTTATTTGTATAAACTTCAACAGTTTTATTTAGATCACGTTAAAGCTGCAGACTGTTGAATGATAATCTGACCCTGTTCTGTGGCGTTAAATAGATAATCTGTCAGTTTTTATTTTACCTTAGTCCTTCCCCAGGCCTCAACAGCAGATTTTGTGGGCTACAGCCCTGGCCAAACTAATTCTGTAAATGTGATATTTTATGCCATTTGATGTAGTTATTCTTACCATTCTCCTGTGGGAGTGAATGATTTACCACCCCCAACCAAAATTAAAATCAACCCACATTTTGTAGGTTGTGGCTAGTTTTGGCAGCCATAATGTGGAAGCCAATGGTTTTCAAGCTTGCAGTTTGTTCTATTTATGAGTATGGATTTCAATAGGATTTTAATAGATAAGATCTGTTTTTATAATAAAAGAAAATAATGTATACATTGTGTTGTGTTACAGAGTGTTTTTTCGAAGACATTACCCGGTCAACAGTGTGACCTTCAGCAGCCTCGACCCCAAAGACAGAAGGTATGTTTCAAAGATGGTTTAAGTGACAGAGGCACTAACCCCTGCATCCTCAGAGCATTAGACAGCATGTTTGAATGTAGAATTCTGATTTATGAAGTTATTTAAAGTTCTTGTTGAGCATGTTGGCTGTTTGCTGCACGTGTGTTGAGCTGTGTTCTCTCCTTGCCTGTAGGTGGACTAACTCCGACAACAGTGGCATTAAGTAAGTGCTCCAGTTTAGTGACTTTATATGAACTAAAGGACAGGCATGTGATAGAGAATGGACTGTATACAGAACCCTGTGCATGGCTTGGCCAAGTAAATAGTGACAAGAATGAACAGTATTATGTTTATATCCTCCTGAGACCTGGAATATCAAAATGGTCTAAATTCACATATATAATTGAATTCTACTACAGTGGTAGAAGGCTTAAAGTCTCTTGGCTAGCCTAAAGATTTTGAAATGCCCCTAGAGGAGCTGGTGTAGCACTCTGCTCTACACATGGATCTGGGACTGCTCCTGTAGAAGACGTCTGAAAAGAGGAGGGACTGATATGACTTGTTTGTTACAAGGAACTGATAAATTAGTAAATTAATTTAATACATTTTCGTTGTTTGATTTTTTGTTTATGTTTTTGTAAAAACTCTAGCAGCATACAGTAAGTTATTCAGCACCTCTATGTTGCCAAAATGTTTTGCTAAAAGTCTTGTTTTTGTCGGCAAACCTAAAGCCCGCCCAAGTGTCTGAAGAAATTCTGTTTTGACTTTTGATTGAAAGAACGAAAAGATAAAGCAAAAATATTGGATGTCATTTTTGTTGTAGACCAGGGGTGTCGAAACTGTGTCAAAAAATAAAACCACGGAAGGTCACTCTGAGGTGACTGATTTCTCTTCCCCAAAAGTCCCCTATAGTTGTATCAGTTTTCTGGACACGTGTTCAGCAGGATTTTCACTTAATGTCCATCTATATTATAACCACACAGAAAAGTGGAACAATATCTTGTTATACATTTAATGCTTTCTCTTATTTGGATTATGTAGAGTCACATGCAGTAAAAAGACTGATTGGGTCTATTCGCGGTTAAGTCTGAAGGCCACAAAATTGGTCTGTGATAGATTCACTCAGGTTATCTGTGTTAGGACAACCGATGTTATCAGGCTGGGATCAACAACACCGAATGGATTCATTCTTGTCTGAGTTTTTCATGAATTATTAAAGGCTATATGATATACATGTTAATATAATGGGTACTTTATGCCACTGGAACAGCAGTTTCAGATTAGTATTGATACCAGAATTAAAGCTGCAGTACCTGATATTTTTATTTTTTATTTGAGCAAAAATATTCAAAGCTTATGTGTTATTCTCATACTTCCTGGTTTGTGTGAGACCATGACAGAGGGTTGAGAAGTAGAGGAAGGGGAAAGGGGAGCACATCATTCAAACTTTTTTTGTTTTGGATTTTTTTTCCTGCACAAAATCAGGTACTGCAGCTTTAATCTGCTGTCATCGAAAGTATTGAGTCTCACCCCAACATGACATCACAAAAAAAGATCAATACACCAGCCCTGACATTGCCCTATGAAGTCATAATTAAGTGAAAGGTTCATCAGAATGTGAAAGAACTTGTCCACTACAGATAACACAAGTTCAAATCCAGCTCTCAGGAGGATATTGCACAATTTTTATCTCACATTTTACAAAAGACAGTGTTACTTCATCTTCACCCCTCTCTTCCTCTCCCCCATCTCAGAGTATTCGGCTTTGTGGCCAGAAAGCCGGGCAGCGTGGCCGAGAACGTGTGCCACCTTTTTGCCGAGCTCGACCCGGAACAGCCCGCATCCGCCATCGTCAATTTCATCAACAAAGTCCTGCTGGCCCAGAGGAGATAAGACAGACACATGGGGGGGACATACAGCCTCATTATGTGCGGCGGTTCAAGGCACAACAAGAATGACCAAGACAATGTATTGTTCTTACAAGGAAACAAGTGTTATGAATATATAAAATACTGAAAGTGTCAATATTGGGGATATACTGTGTTCTAGGGATTGAATATTGGGGGAAAATTTGTATTTTCAAAAAATATGACTCTGCTATAGACAGTGCTTGACATGAACTTTTCTGTTCTCTGTTCATCGTGGCAAGTATTCTTCAAATGTTATTAGCCAATTATGAATTTCACTAGCCACCATTTACATGCATTATAAACAATTTGATCAGAGATTAATTAAGCCTTGTGACACTTTTGAGGCTTCTTCTTGATTGTATTGGAAAAAGATTCTGAGCTTCGAAGCCTCAAAGATGGACTCTTCCAAATGTCAATAGTGGGCAAACAGTGACATCTAGTGGTTACAGTTATAGCAGGAACACATTTCTCACATTTCTCATCCAGTTCCCAGTTCTTTCCAATAGATGGCGCTGGAGATCAGGGGCATTTGAAGCCTCAATACAGCTTCACCGCTTCTCTTTAGTGAGACAGACTTCGAAGCCTCAGTGTCAAACGTCCCATCTCTCACTTTTATGACAAGAATGTGCCATTTTTGGCCCAATTTGTTTACCAGTGACCGAACAGAAAGTGTCAGTATGACACATTTAAGAATTCCAAATCCATTTTAATTTGGGCTCCTTACTTTATAATGACTTTTAAAAATCAACTGGACAAAGTGGCTAGTGAAAGTGTTACATCTACTAGCCTTTGGCAGGTCGGCTATTGTTAATGTCAAGCCCTGGCTATAGAGCATGTTTGAATGGAGCATTGTATAGGCTCGGTGTCACTGGTCCTTTCTGCTAGTCGTGCTCATAACGATCTCTTCAACAGAACCACATTTATAACAGACTGCCTTCAACATAATGTCAAGTTTACTGTAAAAATTATTCTTTCACATTATTTTTACAGCTTTGTTGACGTGTGGTCCTATGCACTGTTTAAGGGCAACTTTCTAAAGGTCAAATATTTCAGAAACGTGTATAAAATCTCTTTTTGGAGTTATGTACATTCTATAATCTATATATAGTTGACATATATGTACAGAGTATGTCCCGTGCCTTCCACAGTAGCACACACTGTGACACTGTGCTGATCCGAATGGACAATCCTGCTCATGTCACTCATATACACTCGCCAGGAGAGAGATGGGGTGATAGTGTTTTGTAAAGGTGGGCTATGAGACGCTTGAGAGAAAGAGATCCAGATAAACTAGATTGACTATTCATTAAGTACTGTATGCCAATGAAGCAATAATAGAGGGACAGTGGAAATATAATACCAATATGGATTATATTCCACCATAATAGGATCACGTTATCAGATGATCAGGTTTGATTCTCAGGTTGGCTAAACTAACCCTTAATAAGTGAGTCTGTATAGCAAGTCAAACTAGTTGAAACATGTCATGGTCAAAATCAAGACTAAGCCAGGTCTAAACTAGGACCAAAAGAGGAATTGTAATTGAGGAAAACACAGGGGGCTAAACGAACACTAAATCATGTTTAAAAACCATGCCTTAGCCAGGACTAGTCATTCAGGACCACGTCTAAATCATGAGTAAACCAGGTCTAGTATTGTAAATAAGGACAAAACATCGAGGCTAAACCAGAACTAAATTAAGTTTAAATACAATGGTCTACAGCAGAGCTAAGCCAGGTCTATATCAGCTCCATCCAATACCAAACCAGATCTAAATCAAGTCTAAACCAGGAGTAAATCTAGACTAAAGACTTAGCAGTTGTCAACACGACCCTAACAGAAGTTGACTATAACAGGAGCAAAACAGTTCAAACCTGTCTGAGTCTCATAGAACCACTTTTGACAAAACACTGTACTGCCCCTTTAAGTTGCAGTAACGAAGGTAACCACATGTGTTTTACTATAGAGTGTATCCAGGACTGTGATGGGTTAAGGCTTTGCAGTTTGAAGATGGGAGTTTTGGATTAAGAAGAAGTGAGCTAATGTTACGTCAATGCAGGGTATCAAACAAGTATGTGGAATTATGAGAACAGCTATGCATCAGAATATGAAAAAGTCAATATTTTAACAGCAAACCCACATGTACTTAACCAAAGACGAAGCACTATTGTATTAATAATTAAGCGTTTATCATTATATTTTTGTACTTATATGCTCATACTGTATTTTACTATGCATTTACGTAGTGTACTGCAGCCATAATAAATTGCGATATGTTTCCTCATGGTATTTTATGTAGTAATATATTTTTCACACGCAGCTATAGAACCAATATATGTCATCATAAAAAGGATGTATGGATATATTTTGTATGCAGTTATGAAGAAGTGGAATAAAGAGACATTGTACACAGGAATATGTCGGTGGTTCGTCTGTTCATTTTGTTCATTAAAAAAAAGCCAAACATGAAAATATATTTAAAAATCATTAAAATGTACAACACTATAGAACCATCTCTTGTAAAATAGTTAAGAGTAACAAGCAGGAGTTTTATTTTAATACAAGTAAAGTTTAGATAAAGTCAGCAGTTCAGTAAATACAGCAAACATGGTCAGTCATTTGAAATGAGTAAAGTGCCAAGAATTTTAACATAATCTTGAGAATGACTCCAGGTAGATTTTGAGAGGCACAAGCAATTTCTTAAGTTAGACATGTTGTAAAAAGTGTGTGATTTGATGACTCTGTGACTCTGTGACTGACGTGACGCAGGTACATTTTTGATTCCGTAGAAGCCAAATTGAAAGTAGAGGTGGGTCAAAACATTGATATATTGTTATTGCAGGCTGCTGTATTGGTATATCGGAATTTATATTATGTTGTATATTTCACAAAAATAAAATCTGGCAGTACTTACATTTTGTTTCTTATTTTGAGAAAATCTACTTATTTGTGAGATACAGTTCACTGTTCTAATTATTACATTAACTATTTCATAAAAATTAAAAAAACAATTCCTTTAAAAACAAAATAAGTGATATATCGGATTTATTACACATATATTATGTGCAATATTTCGCGTATCGCCAAATTGAGATATTGTGGGTATCTTGAGCCATGTATCACGTATCGTAGAATCATGAGGTCCCCTGAGGTTCCCAGCCCGAATCAAAAGGTTTCAATGACTAGTAGTAATACAACTCACATGATAATGTAAAATAAACTCATGCCAATTCAATGTTAGCAAACCTGCTTCAAGTCAAAAGAATTGCAGCAAAGCCACATTTAGACTAGTTCCACACCCATATGCTCACATTTTGTTTTACTTTAGTCCATTCCCTGGCCTCTACAGCAACATCAAATCAACGTGGTAACCCACAAAGTCTGATTTGATGTTGCTGTAGGACTAAAGTAACATAATAATGACAGAGGGTCAGATTTTTCACTTTAGTAAAGCTCTGGACAACACATAAAAGATTCTCAGTATAAATTATTGAAAAATAAGAAAGCAACCAATTAATAAAAGCATCCAATATACAGTATGTAAGTATAGTCATTCTACGGAAGCAACCAAAAATTACTAAATGTCTCTTTTTTTAAGTGATAATTTATTTTATCTCCTGTTAATCATCCCTGAGCTTTATTATTATTATTATTATTTATTTAATTATTATTATTTATTTAATTATTATTGGTGGTGTTTTTTTGTGTGTTTGCCTTTCAGGACTTCCGTACATTTCAATGTCATAAACCCACATTTCAGTCACTCAAATATGTCACGTATGCAGCTCCATCACTAAACCATTGTCCAGAGCATGTGACCACACCTCAGCTGAGCCTGTTTGTCATCTTAATACATCCATTCTCCTACAACATGCATCGTCATGTCCCACATATCAGTGTTATCTAAAACGTCAGTGTAAACATGATAAAGCAAATCATTATAAGAAAAAATATACAGCTAACTTCCCATAGCGTAACTGCCTCAACAACAGAAACAGCAGCATGGATTCTGTCTGCTATAATGCCTGATTGGCTGATATGCATTTAATTGGACAATAGAAAGAAAATGTTAATGCCATAATACCATAAATAAGTATCATTTGAAGGCCCGGATATCATTTAACTGGGTAACCTGGATAAAAAGTGCGCTTGGGAATTGTGGCACATCTCGTTTCAAATGCACTTTCAGAAAGTGCACAGAGTTCCATACTGTACAGTGGTTTATGTGGGGTCCCAGCGCTGTCGGTCCCGGTGGAGGAGGCGGTATGTACTGTTAGCTCCACAGTCGATGTATGGGTAGGACTCTAGGCTGTTCTGGGACGTCCTGATCATGTATGAGCTCTTCACTGATGTCCTGAAAACACAACAGGGTGCTCATGTCAAATCGATCAACTTATTCCTGTTGGGGGTGTTGGGGCCTAGCAACTATGGGCCTTAGACGGGGTACACCCTAGACTCCTGTCCTCCCCTTCAGCCCTTGGTCTTGTGCATTTGCAGAGACTAAATGTGGCCAAAACAGTTTCCCTTTTAATTTAAAGCTGCACTTCCTGGTTTTTTTTTTACCTAATTAGGCAACAATAATGACTCAGTCAAAATACTTTGAGGTCCTCTGTGGGCTTTGTTTCAGAGTGAGGGAAGGAACAGGAGCTCTCTGGTTTGTCGATACATCAACGATCCATCCAGAACTAGAATCTATCAGGAACAACGTGAGGGAGCTGATGTTTTATTTATACAGCTATTTTTGTATTTTTGTTCAAAGTTTTAAGAGCCAACTCCAGACCTCTGCTCGTGGCTGTCACACTTCTGTCGGTGAACGCATACAAGGCAGTGTGTGCTTTATGTGAGAGACACAGGCTGAGGGGAAAAGGTGCATTCATTCAAACATAGGCATTTTTAGGCGTTTTTCTTCTTCTTCACAAAATCAGGTAGTGCAGCTTTAATAATGATCTTAAACAACAGTGATGTTTTGTGTTTGGTTCACGTTGTAATCATTTATAGTTTCTGTTTTTATCTCTCTAGAGACAGGAAACATATGGAAGTCAAGTCAATCTAGTTATTTACAGCTCTCATCACGTGCTTCCTCTTTCAGAGTGACTATACTGTATATATAAAAGGAAAGAGATACTCACTGAATGAAGAGCACAATGTTGTGGACCTTGATACTGGGCATGGTGCAGAATGTACTGAAACACACAAACACATTATTATAATAATATATTATAAGAGTACACTAAATATATATATATAATTATATATTATATATGATAAATAAATAAGAGTGACTATTGTAATTGTATATTTTAAAACCACTGACTGTATTAGAAAAATCAACAATCCCTTTAACCTATTCATATAATGACCACATATCTGACACAGGTTCAACAGCGTCACAGTACATGGATACGGTGCACATATTCTGGTCAGGGTCTGCAACCTTTTTATACCAAAGACAGATTTTTTGCCCATCTATAAAATTGAGCATAATCTAATGAATAGACCAACTAAACCTCTATTTAAAGCTCGAAGGATAAGGTTGAATTACTATTAATTATGTGTCTTTGATTGTTTACCAAGGGTCTGTGAGGGTCTGACAGGTAAGCAGTGTAAGTACAGTAAATATGACATGCTCACACAGATGTAGGTTCCTTCAATCATGTACACTCAAATGATCTGTCTATTCATTAACTCCCCTAACGTCAGACCCATGTTCTAAGTATGTTCCAGAATGAACAGATAGAAAAAAACTTACTAAACATAGGGTGCACTGCTGCCGATCTCCACACTCACTGTATAGTTCACCTGATGAGAACACAATACACTCATCAATACACTGTCGACGGTTCTAGAGGGAGAGCTCGTGTTAGATGGTGGTTTGGTATGTACAGAGGAGGGATAGTGAATATATGGGACGTGTACAGAGGAGGGATAGTGAATATATGGGGCCTGTACAGAGGAGGGATAGTGAATATATGGGACATGTACAGAGGAGGGATAGTGAATATATGGGACATGTACAGAGGAGGGATAGTGAATATATGGGACATGTACAGAGGAGGGATAGTGTCACATTAGGATCATGTTTGGTGTGTGTGACCCAGTGCACCATGCTTATAATCATGCATACATTATATCAAGCCTGAAGCCTCTGAAGCTTTGTCTTGCTTTTTTCAGAATTTCAGAAGTTCAGAATTATTCCCAAGTGTTCCTATTGATATTATTGTAGAACTGGTATACAACTCAACATATTTGTTGCCGAACCTAAAACTCAGCTTTTCACCCACTTTTTCATCAAGAATGTTAAAAAATAATGAATTGTTTGAACATATTATTTTAATAATAAAATGTCTGAGAGTCTTAAATGAGTCCATGTATTTCATAAACCCATGCCAGACAGTCCCATAGTTTCTGGGAAATGCTGGGAGAGCACTTTATACCAAGCCACAGTAATGTTCGCCAGTTAGTGATCAACCAAATGTGTCCCTCTTCTGTTCTCTTGCTTTACACTTTACAATTGCATTATTTATTCACGTCAGTCACACTGGTGGTGATAAACTACCTTGGTAGCCATAACTGCCATGGGGCACACTGACAGACACATGTCAGGCATTTTGTACACAACACATCAACAGTATTTTTGAACTGCCACCCCAATACAGAATCCACTTAGTCACATTTGACTTGATAAAGCACACTAGGTCCAGTGAGTAGGCTAAACAATGTCAATGCACTAATCTACCAACCCTTCTGACTTTATCTTCAAGTTCTTGCACAGACATACACAAATATGAATCATTTTAATAGACAGAAATTTGCAAACAGACTTTTCAAAATTCCAGAATGGAGACAACTGGAAGCAAGACCATATAACTTTTCAATAGATAAATTAGTATTAGCCATGAAATATTGCAAATTAAGATGGTTCTGGCAAATGATAACCACTCTGCTACACTCTGCAGGTTGGCATCCGGATTTTTAGGCTTTACTGGACCTTAAAGAAATGTTGATGACCACAATAGTTTTTTCCTTGTGTAGGGGGAGATGTTTGATGTTACGTTAGAATGTATTAGCTTAAATTATTAAGATAGTAATAAACGGGGCACCACTGGGAATATATCACCAGAAAATTATAAAGCTAAACAATTCATA
>JAVQKC010030217.1:0-23113 GCA_036025475.1 Philypnodon macrostomus | reverse complement strand
GCCCCCATGTTTATGACCCCTATGGGACCCTGGACACACTTACTTTGGCAGAGAGCAATTAAACTTGGTACAGTGATTCTCCACAGTGTACCCAACATAAAATATTATTATGACCCCGCCCTACAATAAACAGGAAGTCGGCCATTTTGGATTGAATTGGTGAAGTCAGGTATATTTGACAGTCTCTAACGTGCACATACTTGGTCCGATTAGGCTCAAACCAGAAACACCTAAATACCCCCCGGCCCTGAACACATCAATTGGATGCCAGTTACTTCTATAGCGCCTCCCTATAGACTGAAAGAACAATGAAGTTTTAGGGAAATTTACATGCAACAACATTTTCCCCAAACATCCAGACAAATCAAAAGTCAAATAGACCCTTCCCATGTTTGTCATGGTTTGGGGGTGAGGCCTCTTAATTGCTCATCAACAATATTAAAACCCTTAGAAATCACACAATGACTGATTAATGTGTAGGCCTAGTTCAATTATGGGAGTGATCCAGGATTTCATTGATTAAAAATGTTACCCTTCTATTCTATTAGTTTTTTTATTTATTCAGAATGTTGTTTTTTATTATGATGAACCTTGTATTGGATGTACTATAAAGACAATGAGCACAGCAGTCTTCTGTGTAAAACAAAAAACACAAAGCCAACTGAAATCGGGATAAAATAAAAAAAAATCGTTTTCTTAACCTAACAAAATTGTAACATAATGTTTTTACCGTATGGCCCACCCCTAATCTGCTGAAACATTGTACAATGATTTCACATCCTTTTTTAGCTCCAGGACTCTCCTCCATCTCTTATCCCTCGGTGCTCTCTCCCTAAGGTATACCCCAAGCCCAGAGCTGGACCAGGGCTTAGAGAATCGGGCTATAGCTGGTCTGTGGGGAGCGGTGGGAACCCTTCGATAAAGCCTTGCATCTTAATCCATCCTTAGGCCTGTCTTACGGCACTACGGAGAGCCTTTTCACCATCATTAGGACTGTGTTCTCGTATTTGATATGTTAATGCACTCCACTGCTTTGAATCTGCACTTCTTCAAAAGTATATGTGAATGTGGGAGTTAATGAAGTGACCCATGCATAAGAAATAGTTATTGCAATTAGATTAGTAGAATACTAAGCACCCGAGGGGACTTAGAAAGTAATAAATATATATGTTTAGACCTGGTTTAGTCTTGGAAAAGTCGGTCTTTTTATTTGATAATGCACTTTTTTTCAGTCATGCCTATAGGTATAGATCTTGGTCTCGTTTGGACTGATTTAAATCTGGTTTATTTGGTATTTTATAATATCAGATTGTTAAATTTGGATTATTCCTGGTTTAAATATGGCTCTGTCCCAGGTAGACCTGGTTTAGTCTTGCTTTAGTCCCGGTGGCTGCCATTTTGCGCCTACCAAGCACCAATCACCTAACCACATTCATTATAGGCAAATGTGGGTTAAGTGTCTTGAGCTGGGTTGGTACTGGTTTAGTTATGGTTTAGTCCTGGTTTTGGCTAATTTAGACCTAGTTTAATACATTTTCCTGCTGTATTGTCCTAAACTTGGCTCAGTCTTGGTTAAACCTGTTTTTAGTGCTGGTTTAGACTGACTTAGACCTGGTTTAGTCCTGGTTTAAACTTGACTCAGTCCTTGGGTAGTCCTGGCTTAGACCTGCCCCTAATTTGAATGCTTTTTGCCAGTCTTCTAACTCTTTTTCCCAACCTGGAGAATCCTATGATTTTGTGTAGCTATCTTGCCCTTCAGTGGAATGCGATGTGTGCAGACTCTGCCCTGGCGAGGCTGGTGGTGGTGGCGGGGGCTCATCTTGTTTCCGTGCTTTATGGGTGCGACGCGGCTCTGTAATTGCGGTTATGGGTGATTAAACTCTCGGTGCCCCCCTAGGATCCGCAGCCAGCCATCAGTCAGTGTCAGGGGCCCCGAGTGTCTGCCGCTGTACAAGAAGCAGCCAGCACTAGCAAGGATTATCTTTATATATTCAACAATCTATTAGCATTTGGGATATAATTAAGTCCATATAGGATCAAGTCTACCTTAAGGACCTATATTCTGTCAGTCGTTTATGTGTTCATAATGTGGAATTAAACTCACAAGATTTACATGTAAATCTAAAAAGGCAGAGAATCTAAAGGAATTAAGTGACAGTTTAAGTCGATTTGAGAACATATGAAAGTAGGGCTGCAGCATATGATAAAAAAACATTTGATATTCATTAACTATGTTGAATATTGCAATATTTTGATGCAAGTTCAGTCAGGCAGAGATAGTTATTTTATTAACTACATAGTTGAAAATCTGGGCTTGACATAAAGGTTTTTTGCTAGCCCTTTCAGAGTTTTGCTAACAATTTCAATGTTGTAATCCTGTTTCATGTGTAGTGAATGATACAAAAATTAACCACGTCTAAATGAACAATTATCATTTTGCTTGTCATGATGCATCCTTTATATCATATTTTTTATACTACTGTATGTATTTTTTACTACTATTACTACTATTTTTTCAGTTAATGCTCCATTCATATTTTCCCTCCACTGATTATGTATAGATTTTAAATGACAGGGACGCTCATTGGTACAGCAGCAGATAGTCAGGTCTGAAGTAAATATATGAGAACAATCTGATCAACATTCAGATCAGATTAAATACCATGGTGTTACTGCAATATATTAAGATTCTTCAGATACTCATAATGCAATTGTTGCTATTAAGATAATAATTATGCCAAGGATGTAATGTTTTCGGTAGCATCGGTTTGTTTGTTGGTTTACTCCAAATGTACTCCACTCATATGTGGATGTCGATGAGGACAAGGAAGGTCAGAGATGACACAAGGAACAAATTATTCGATTTGGGAGTGAAAATCAGCTGCCTTGGCGGAGGTCTGCGCTCTTCAAGTGCTTTCTTGTCCTGTGATACATTGTGCCGCCCTACATGAAAAACTCTGATACCAATTGCTATTATGTGATTTGATGATGAGACACTGTATGTGGATTAGGTTAGTCCCATCCCTCAATGCTGGGGTGACCTGTAATTAGAAGTGGGCAGCCACAATGCAGCGCTCAGGGACCCATCTCAGATCTTGAGCCATGAGAGGTATTAGGTGGTATTAGGTAATTCTGACTGGAGTCGGCATGTACTCTCTGTTGGTTCGCTCCAGCTTTCTCCTACTGTCCAAATACATACACAAGGTGTTTCCAGAATTGTTGACTCAAAATAGAAATTTTAACTAGTAAATAAAGGAACTAATTCTGCTTAATTTAACTAACTGGCAACCATCTAAGGCCCATAGTTGCTGGAATAAGCTCCAGATGCATGTACACTCTAATGGGAATAAGCAGCAGAGCATAAATGTTTGATTCAGAACAGCTAATAATATGACCTGTACAGTATGCTATTTTCTGTTTCGATAACGCTTGATTTGACGCTTCGCCCACTGACCGACTTGACTCAGTGACCTCTGCAGCCTCTGTGTTCTGTCCTGACTTCATGTTTTGAAAGAACATAAACACGGGGCTAATGATGTTTATGATTTACAGATAACTCATTTGTGTGGGTGGACTGAGATTCTCATATGGAGGAGCGGTATCTGGCTCTATGGGTATATTAATGCATTCATGCCTAGGCGTGATGTCCTTTCATGCATGGCTACAGTTTGTTTGTGTTCATTTGATATCTATTTATGGCAGCGGGGAGGACTTCCTGTTCTAATTGGTGTGTTCTTCACATCTCGGTGGGTGGGATATTTATGTGTGTGTGTGTGTGTATGTATGTGATATGTCCAGGGTTTATCATTTGAGTGAAAGTGTGACTACAGGGCTTGCATTTTCCTTCTGCTTGCTTTGTGTTTCCTTTGACCTGGGTGACAGACAGGGCAAGAGGCAGAATATATGGACAAGAACCTGCTTACATTGTAGGTTTAACCTCTACAAGCCCAAATGTGTTTGGTGGTGGTGGCAGAGGCTTGATGGTTGCCATGTCTCCGTCAGTCTGCCCCAGAGCAGCTTTGGTTATTGGTTTGCATACCACCACCAGTAATGTGCTTTGAGTGCCTTTAAATGCATTAAAAATCAATACTATCACCCTAAACGTTAGTAATGGGCCAAGGTCCATTGGGAGATTGAGACACATTTGTCACTTAAAGCTAAAAATGCACCTTCTATTTCCCTTTACCCTTCACACACTGGCCCTATGTCCCCGAACATTCCCCCTATTATTTTTGATCACTGGTTATTGTGTCTAGGGATTTCGAAACATTACTAGCCATTATACAGGCAAATTACATAGCTCAGATTGAGGGTTAGCTTGAGCAGCATGATTTTAGTGGTAGGTGAAACCAGAGCACCCGGAGAAAACCTAAACAGGCACGGAGAGAACATGCAAACTCCACACAGAAAGGCCCGACTAACTGGTCTGGAACTCGAACACTTGACCTTCTTGTTTTGAATGCTGCCAGAGGAAAATAGTCACAGAAAGTAGGGAATATTTGACTTTTGGGTGAATTCCAGTATATATATCTTGGCACATTTAGTGGGTGTTGATGTCAAGCCCTGTCCTGAAAGCCTGTTAATCATGGCACACTAACCTCAGTATGAAGGAGCCTCCTGACAACTGTAGATTCATGTAGAAGAATGAAGAGGTGCGTACAGGAGTCCGGAGGAGGTGGATGTGCCCTGGGTTAACACTGGGCTGATGCCAAATGTCTGGGTCAGAGTAGAAAGGGAGGAACTGGACCAGACACAAGGTTTAAAAGTGTTAGCTTCTTTCAGTTATGTACATCACTATATATAAAGGCTTTTACAGATGGATTTTATTGACATCATCACAAGGGAGATTTATTAGGTCAACCCTAATCCTGAGCTATAGTCCAAATGTTTCATAAAATAAAACATGGTCTCAACCTCTGGTCTGAATAAAGATATGTATTTTTTAATCATTCATTTTATTTTATTTTATTTTAGCATACTATAGACCCTTTAAGATGTTTCATGTCATTTTGAATGTTCAAAATTCTGGAGTGGAGGCATCTGGAGCAAAAATGTGTTAACTTTATTAAAATGTAGGGTTTATGGTGAAGGATAGAATAATTCTGAGCATACAAGGAAAAACCTATTGTGGTCTTCAACATTTCTGTTAGGACAATCAAGAATGTTGCCACCAACCATAATGCTAAGTGGATAATAAATAAAAACTACAATTCAACATTCACTAATGTTTCCTAACCAGGCTCTGAGTGGTTGGCATTTGACAAAACTTTAAATCACATTTTTTTGTGGCTAATGCTAATTTCTCCATTGAAAATGTATTATGGTCTTGCCTCCAGTTGCCTCTATTCTGGAATTTAGAACTTTCTGTTTAAAAACTTATATATATTTATATTTGCATTGAGCAACAATTGGTTGCTTTATGGTATTTTTAGAAATGTAGACGGCCAGCATTTGTTACTCTATGTTCAGAATGATTCTTGTACCACAAATCTCACTTCATCCCGCTTTGCTATAGCCAGCTAGGCTCGGGCTTTAAAACATATGACAAATACCCATTCACTATCATATACACAGTGTATGCTAGACTCTTTTTGAACTCACTCCCCTCTCTCCTTTTGAACCCCAATAAAAAATAATAATACAAAAACTGCAATCCAACTCCTTGCTCATATAATTCACTTTCTGCCTTAGTTCAAAACAAACTCTTAGCTGGATGGAAAAACCCGAGGAGCAGTTTGAAAGTTGTGCCGGTGTGTGTTGGTTGGAGCGGGGCCAGTCCAAATGTGAGTTCGGGGGAAGTGAGTGCACTGGATGTCTTCTGTTCACTGTGTGTGTGTATTGACTGTTCTGTACTATGGGCCTTTAATCCAGGTGGTCTACCCCTATCACCATACGCACCAACATACCAAGTACCAGCAGCCTTCTCAAACTAATGGGTGCATGTCAAGGTTCTTAACCTGCTTTACAATTGAGTGCATCATTCATCTTTCATTCATTCTTTTATCCATGTTCTAATGTTGTTTTTACCTCAAACGCATACACAAAGTTGTGTTTTTGTTTCATTCGTGTGTTTGAGCAGACCTCTTATCTTAGATCTCGTATGTTAATTATAGTCCTTGATATAACAAATAATGGCAAACCACTCCTCTCTAGGAAGTGTCATTTAGGACAAATGTTTTTTTCCTGTCTGCTTGTATTAGATAAATATTGTGTTTGATGTGGAAAAATGGAAAATGGTAACCTGCATGTATCCAAAATAAACTGAAATGTGCCGAAAAAAAAGCATAAAATATTACCTTTAAGGTGGCCTATATTCTCTCTCATTGCATTTACTTGACCTCCCCATACCACCATCACCCCCAGCATCACCGCTTCCTCCTCTAAACTGCGGTCAATCCCTTCAACCAATTACAGAGCTTCGTCTCTATGGGCACATCTACATCAGCCAATGAGCAACACCTGTTTCTCTGTGGCCTTCTCCTGCGGTGCCAACCATAACACCTCCGCTGCTTGGGCCCTGTCAGTCGGCCAATTTCAACACATCATTCACGGGCATCCAAACCACCAGAGGCAAAACATGAAATATGGCTTTTATCGGCAAGGATCAGAGCTTCCAGAAAAGTGACATTTGCGGCAAAAAAAAGTTGTTCGTATGAAGTGTCCGGGACCGTTGCGTCATTGGAAAAAGTGAAAGCGGCTCATTGAAAGGAACTGTGCGGTCATTGTTCGCGGGTGAGGTGCTGGAAGACTGGGGTTGTGTTGACTTGGAAGTGAGCACACCTGAGACTTGCTGATGGGAATACACTACTAAAGGATATTAATAGTGTTTTGGAGAAATTAAGACACAAATTGTTTCCTGCTTTCCAATGTCATTCAAGAGACTAGTCAAAAACTTTGATTAATGTAGTGCTTTTTAAGGTTTTTATTTGTTCACATCATAGTCATACATTGATTTATTTATTTATGTGTTTATTTGAAGAGGACAGTGCACATTAATGAACACTTTGTACATTTTCATGACATTGTGTAAATATGCCAGATTTAGCTAGAAGCTTACTTTCCATCCGTAGTCCTCAGACATTTAAATACAACAACATGACAAACAATAACAAAAAGCATTTACAATATATACAGAACAATACATTACATTGTACACATTAGACCTCACCTAGGTTGACAGGTTTGGTTGGTTTTGAGCCATTTTTGAGCTCTTAAAAGCAATAAGGTTAGAACTCTCTCTCTCTCGTATAGTTGTTGGAAGACTATTCCAGTTCATACAACCCTTAACAGAAATGCTGTTTTGTCCTGTTGCAGTTCTTCTAAATGGCACCTCACAGTCCCCTCTGGAAGCAGATCTAGTCCTGAGGTTACTTTCTCTATGTTTAATAAATTCCTTCAGGGGAGAAGGGGCTAGGCCATTGAGGGATTTATAGATGAGGCAAGCAAGTTTAAAAATGTTAAAAATTTTCACAATTTAAAAGTTGGTATTTCTCTAAAATTTCACAGTGATGAGTTGAATATGGCTTTTTGGCAAACACCTTGATGTATTTTTTATAAAGTTGCTCTAAAGGTTTTACTACTGTGGTGCCTGCAAATGACCAGATTGTACAACACTGATGGTGGTAAGCTATCTTAGTAGCACAGTTGCATTTGGGGCAGACTGACCACACCGAAAAAAGTAAAACATTTCTGTACTCATGAATTGTGTAGTAATCATTCACAAGAACATTTGTTCATTGTCTCAATTTACTGAAGTAGATCAGTCCAACTCAATCATCTGAATTCAACTCACGTGGACTTTCACATTTCGAGATGCTCTTCATTGCTCTTCATCTTTAATCCACACAGTCTAGATTGTGTTTGACATTTCTTAAATTGTATCAATGTGAAATAGTCCATGGGAGTTGAATGTGCATATTTCTAGTTGGAGTGAGACAATGAATGTGTGTGTGTATGTAATCACATCGAAGTATCTTGCTCAAAAACAAAGCAGCAGTATGAATTGGAGACAGCTGGAATCGAACCGCCAGGCGTTGTGTCACTAAAACGCGTAATGAAATCTAGACTACTTTACACATATTCATACATTCAGGCAAGGTGTGTGAAGGATCGATGACAGTATAAACTAGAATGTGTTGTAGCCACTTTCAGTTTAATGGAAAAAAAACCCTGACTCTTAACTATGTAGCAACGGGACACTCCCACAAACCTCAAAGGCGCAGAGGTGTTTTATTGGGTGGATTGATGTGTAAAGAATCACTGTAAATCAAATGAGGCCTGTTTTTTTTTTTTCGATTCAGTCTTCCATGATGTGTGTTTTAGGTGCCTCTGGGCATGGTTTAGGAAAGAATACTCCTGCTATCTGCAACCTGTAAGTGAAGCTAGCATTTACAGTCAAATCAGCTTGTCTTTATAGCCCCTCTCAATGTTATTCTGCTTCCTTCAGTTTCTCTTCCCAAGTCTCAAGGGTGTAGCTAAAATCCCAGTTCGTAGACTTTCAAGTCCTGAGAAGAAAAGTTAGCGTTGGCGGGTTGGTTGATGACTTTCCCCAGCAACCTGCTTGAGTTTCAGTTTCTTTCTCCTTCAATTTTTTTCTTCCAAAGTCATATTTCGTTGCCATGATTCATTATGGGAGCCATCAGTTGTAGCTGCAGACGTGACTAGCCCAGCAGCGTGTATACTAGCTCGTGTTTAGACAGCACAAACACACACACACCAGGGAGTACCATCCATCTCCAGCTCTGAGCTCGTCATCTGGATACAGTTTATACAAGACAGGGTTACTTTGGGTAAAAGACGTCCTCAAAATAGGAAAACGATTAGCACAAGAACAACTGTAAATAATATTACATAATATGATTGAGGACAGTGCACTCCACTTTCATGCTTATGTTGAGAAATTTCGATTTAGGTTCTCATGAAAAACACCAAATTGAACACATTATTTGATTCTATTCTATGTCGTTTTTAAAGCTCTAGTCTGGAGGCTTCCTAAAATATCAAAATTGAAAATGCTTAAAGTTGACCTGATCTGACCCTGTTCTGTGATGTAAAGTAGACCTGTCATTAATTTATTTTAGTATCTCTCCTAAACTCTACAGCAACATCAAATCAGTTTATGGGATACCACTTTGACCACACACAAACTCTGATTTGATGTTACTGTAGAGGCCTGGGGAGGGACTAAAGTTAAATAATAATAATAATAATAATAATAATAATAATAATAATAATAATAATAATAATAATAATAATAATAATGACAGATTACTTTACATCATAGACAAAAAAAATATGAATTAATTAAATTGTCTGGGAGAAGTACAAATAATATAGTATTACAAAAAGGCCTAGGGAAAAGCTGGTGTCTATGGACAGTCACAGTAAATGAGACCATAAAGTATGTGTAGTCCTCAATCCTCAAATCCTATTTATCTGAGAAAACGTTGTATTTTCTATGCACAATCACACAAAAAACATATCTTTTCAGTACAAAGCCATTATCACAACACTCCACTGTTGACCTAAACCCTTCCACTTGACCATTCCTCTTATTTGTTACTAGTGGGCCAAAAGTTAACTGCTTTCTACTCACACTCTTCTTCATTCACAGCAGATAAAGCTCCTCAAAGTCGAGGGCTAATGTTTGTGCTCATTAATCTGCAGCCGTATATTTTGTTTTCCTCATCTTGTTTATTAGTTTTGGATCCAGTGTCTGTCCGACCCCCCTCTGCGATATTTACCCGATGTGATCCAAGTCTTGTAACAATGAAACCCGTTCTTGCTAGCTTCCTGTGGCACGTACACAGATAGTTTCCCATCGCATCTCAACCATCACACCCCAAGCCCCAAACAGCCCCATCCCGGACGAGCCCCTAGAGTCAAGGCTTATATCTGGGAGAAGTTCAAGCACTTTGAATTAATTGATTAAGTTTAGTTGGTTTTTGTTTCATTCTTGTTCCTTCGAGATGGAGGGAAAGTGGAAGAAACTTTGCTACAGAAAGTTGTAGCTGGTTTGATTCCTGCTTGGTTGAGATTGCTGTTGTGTCCTTGGGCAACACACTTTGCCTATGAATGAATGTGTGATTTTGGTGATTTTAGTCTGCCTCAGGTCAGCTCTGGCTTACCACAACCAGGATGTGATTGTGGGGTGAATGAATGAAGCCAGTTAAAATAAGTATGGAACTTTTTCTTGGATTTGAGAAAACTGTTTAATCATTTTTGATTATAGCATTCTAATAATACAAATCAGCTATAGAAAATAGAGCATAGTACATATATAGAGCTTTTTAGAACACTCAAAGACACTTTACAATTACATTATTAATTCATTCCATACACTGGTGGTGGTAGCTACTTGTGTAGCCACAGCTGCCAGTCTGACATTTTGGGCCTATGGCCCCTCTGACCACCACCAAACACCAATCACACAACCACATTCATTCAAAGGCAATGTGGGTGAAGTGTCTTGCCCAGGGACACAACGGCAGTATGTGGTTGCGCAGGGATTCAAACCGGTGACCCTCGGGGTTGCAGGGCGTATGCCTACCCACTGCACCACTGTCGCTCCAAAATGTTATTATGATGTCTTATATGCGTTATTATTTTTCCAAAGACATTAATTTGGTCTTCCATTAATGTAATCATTAAACTAGTGTTGTAGTGATGTACCTTGACATATTTAGACTCCTACTGTAGTCTTCCTCAGAAGTTGTCACTTCAGATGGACTGAGACAAAGCCAAAGTCATTGAAATCGAGAATAATAAACACCACTGTTGGATCAAAGAAGCCTTCGAAATCAGGAAGCGGGCCCACAGGACAGTAAATCGAGATGAAGGGGCATATTTGTTGTTCCACACCTGGGATGCTGTTCTGAAGTCGCAGTTGCAAATGGATCCAGTGGTGGTGTTTATTATTCTCGGTTCTGATGACTTTGGCTTTGTCCCAGTCCATCTGAAGTTGGAATACAGATGGCGCTGTTCTGTAGGAGAATCAGCTGCAAGACACGTCACTGTGACATCACGTGACAGCTTCTGAGGAAGACTACAGTAGGAGTCGAAACATGTCAAGGTACAACACTAAAACACTGGCCTGTTAATAAGAAAAGTGAAATGCTTTCTTATTATCAATTTAAATAGACTACTGAATGCTACTAATGAATGTGTGGAATTGATGGCTGCTGGAGAAAGTAAAAAGTGTGTAAAATTGCACAAAAAGTTATCTTTGCTGTCCAAGCCATAATCACAAATGTACTGGGGGTAATGGGCACATGTTTACTTCACAAACTAGTCCAGACAAATATGGCCACGGTGCTTTGATGAATGTAATGTCCACGTATTAACTTTCTCATTTGAGAAGGCTATTGACCAGCTTTGACACACACACTCTAGTGCGCACTCTTCCTCTATCGTCCATCACTCGCTGTCTCTTCTAGCCGGTGGTCGGTGTTGAATTCCCTACTCTGATGTCACTAGCGGGAAGAGAAGGGACACTTCTAATTGGTGTAATCCATCTCCTCAGACTGATGGCTTTATGACTGCACAGTTAAAACAAGACAAGTTTGCCATAAATCTCCTCCTCTGTGTCCTTCACCGTGACAGGCTCTTCAGGCACTTCCTGGTTTGGAGAGATTGTAAACATAGGACATGTGCTCTCAGTGCTGACCGTTAACATTTGGCACAAAGCTGAGAAAAAGACAATGTGTCATATTAGCCAGAGCCTCAACTGTAATGATTGTCTCTTTGCAATGGGAATAAATCTACACATTGCATGCAATTACTTCTGGTTATTGCAAATTCACGTAATAATGGATGTGATTTCTACAGCACATTTCACAGCACTGAAGAGATAGTTGCATTGTTCAGTTCATAGTCACACTTTAATGGTTGCCACAGCTGCCATAGACCAGACTGTCAGAGATGTAGCAGCCATTTTGCACAAATGTATTCATATGAGTAGAATATTACAATTTCTCTAACATAGTGGTTCCCAAAATGGGGTCCAGGCCCCCCTTGGGGTCCACCAAGGTCCTTCAGGAGGTCCCCAGAGCCCCTAAAACAAGTCTTTAAAAATAAATTTAGCTTGAAATTAATTATAAAAATGTAGACGTTTTATTTATTTAATTATATCACATGTAATCTCTATTTGAAGAGAGAATTGACTGACGGGGCCCGCAGCACTGTTGACCTTGGGAATGGCTGCTCATGGTACAAAGAATGTGTCTTTGTTTTGTTTTTTTAGATCTGCTGTAGTTTGTAAGCTTACACCAAAAGAACTATTTGTCATTATACATACAAAAAATGCAAAGATGAAGAATAGAGCCAGTAGGGTAAACCGGAGCATGCACACACTCAGTTGAAACTATTTTTTTCTGTGAGGCAAAAGTGCTTGCTTTAAATATGCTGTATGTGTATAAATATAAATATAGCATGAACCTGCACTTAGCATTAGAAATCTTGAATATGGCTATAGTTGTAAGATTTGGGACATAATACGCCTAAACCATCGCAAAACTTTGGTCTTAGGCGGTCGCTCAAAAACTCTTGAAACTCATTTTTGCTTTTGTTTATACTCCGACATGTGCTGCGGAGTGTATTTTGGCCGTCGGAGAGGCAGATAAGGGCACTTCGATTTTCATCTGGGGGCTCGATAACAGGAAACTAAATGAATCATGGTTTCCTGAACACGTCACACTTACCAGGCTTCTCCTATTCAAAAAATACCCCACAGCACTCATACTATGTCCCCATTCATTTGGACTTATTGAAAAAGATGGCATGGGTTTTGTGAAGGTTCTTGAAAAGACTCATGGTCAAAAAAAAGAGTGTATTGCAAAAAAATCACATTAGCTGTAGATTGTTGTTGTGAAGGTTGTTAGCGCTGCATGCTAGTTTTTCAGATGAGCTGCCTTTGTTGCCGGCTGCCCCACGCTGACTGATAGTGATTTGAATCTTTGTATCATATCTTTAGTGCTCTATCTAAGTCAGTCAAGCGTCACTGTGGGTTGTTTGAGGTTTCAACTATGGTGTGAGAATCTTTTGAAAGTAGGACTACGCAATAGAATCATGATACATTCATTTACGCTCTGCTCCTCATCGTCATTTTGACTGTAACAATGCCAGTGTTCATACAGTTATCACAAAAAAAGGTTAAAAAAACTATTATGATGAACACTGGATTGGATGTACATTGAATTTTGTAGTTTGTAGATTTGTAGAGACAAACAATACAAAGACAACTAAAATCTTGAAAAAAATGTGGTATATTTTTACCATATGGCCCAAAATTAAGGGAATTTTTGGATTGTCATAATGTATTATACATTAGCTACAGTATTAGAGCTAAACTAGGGCTGAACAGTATTTTGCAAGAATATTGATATTCCAGTATAATATAATATATAAGGGAATACGTGATTTTTTGAATAACAAATGTTTTTTTCCCCTGTGCAGCCCAAGCCTAAGAGCATGTATGTTATAGCTATACCATAAAAATAACAAAAATATTTATTTTCTTACTTTCTGGTTTCTCAGATTTCCAAGCAGACTCCGTTTCCCATGGTGCACTTCTGCTCTCTTGCGAAATATGTCCCTGACTGCCTGTTATGTCTTTCATTCCTTCGCCACAGACCGCTGTATATATTTTCCATTATTTTAATAGCCCTCTGTCCTCCAAATCATAGTCATTTTAGAAGCTCATTCATACAAGCCACAATTACATATACGGACTGTACCCAGAATATCGACATTTCCAATGCATTTTAATGTCTTGTTTACATTGCTTTATTTCTTTCTGATTCTCTCCAGATGTCGCCCTAAGATTTAGTGCTTGGGTTGTGCCAGTTTTGTGACATATGGTAATTGGCAGGAATGGCAGTCGTGGCAACAGGGGCTATATCAGGATGAAATCAAGTATAAACCAGGAATAGTCTTGGGGCTGAACCAGGACTTAAGTAGGAAAATCTTAGAAAAGAAAGAAGAAGAAAAGCTTAATAATAATGATTGATTGGTTTTATGTAGCACTCTTCAAGACACTCAAAGATGCTTTACAATTGATAGCATTCAACATTCACTCTACATTCACTCTATGGTGGCAAGCAACTTTTTTGTGGGGTATGGTCCCTAGCACAGAGCAAATAATTTCTCTGCAATTTTGCCCAAGGATAGCATAAAATCATCTTGTTTACATTGCTTTAGTTCCTTCATATTCTCTCCAGATGTTGCTTCTAATGTTTGCTTCTCTTGCACCGTGCCAGTTGGTGACGTGTCATAATTGGCAGCATTGTCGCCCGTGGCCCCTGCTCGCCATAATCCGACTTTATCACCCCAGAGCTAAAAGGGGAACAATTAGCCCGTATCGGCACATCAGAGTGTTGGCAGGCGCCTGTTAGCAATAGCGCCAGTAATCTGCGGTTTTAGCTTGGCACACTTCCACCACCAAACGCGCCTTCCTGGCCTCCCCAGACGCTTCAGAGTCAGCCAGGGCATCGGAGCAGTGAATGGCAGTGAAAGCAGGCATGGAAAGGGAGGGAAGGTTGAGTGAAAGGAGGCGGCGCGGGGAGAGTGAAGTCTGTAATGAGGCCATAGTGGGATCAGGAGGAGAGGAGGTTATATCAACACAGTGTATCAAAGACCACCTGCTGTGGCAAGTGCTGTTGTGATACTTAAAGGGGCCCTATTAGCTCTTTTTACAAGGTTTTTGAATTAATTTTGTTTCCATGGCATTTCATGTTTTAAAACTTAAATTATACTTTATCTTAGCTGCTTAGGAGCATGTGACTTTGAGTTTCTCTTTTTTGTGGTTGGTGAATCTTTTCCATTTTGTAATTACTTTCAAAAAAATTCTCCAAATGTAACAATTCATTACAAAATGTGTTAAATTTGATTATATATTGTGTTGGATCAGATAATTGCAAATTGTGGTTTTATTACACAGTTAAGTGACATTTTTATTACATTTTGGCAGATTAATACATTTTGGCAGATTATTACATAATCTAGAATTATTACATAATGTGGCTCTACAGTGTGCGGCCCATAGTCGGTGCTCTCCACGGGTTCGTGAATTTTAATCCGGCTCACCACAGTTTGCTGAATGTCACTCCCCACTCTTCTCCCTGATTATCTATTGGTTGATTGATTGATTACCTCTCAAATAAAGCCGTAAAAGGGCCAAAAAATATCTAAAAACAAAAAGGTAAAAAAAACAGAGGAAAGTATTTTCAGCTTCTGAGAAGGTTAGCCCCCCAGCAACTGTAAAAAAAACAATAGTTAATATACCTTTCTTTTTAATCTTAAAATAACATTACCTTGATGATGTGTTTACTTTTTTACATGATGCTTAATCAGTCTACAGTAAGTGCAGATTTATCCCAATTTTTTTTAGCTTTTATCATCCTCAAAATAAAAGTCCCATAATAAGTGAATATCCGTGCCATATACTGTGTGCTGTGTATATTTACAAGGCTAATGAGGAGGTTATATCAACACACTTTATCAAAGGACACCTACTGTGAAATGATGGGTGTCCTGTGGTGACTGCTGTTGGGACACTTAAACAGCCAGTGCTGCATTTGTTTGTATGGTACATTGTGTGTTTACTGTACAAGTCGCTCAGTCAGTGCACAATAACTAAACTAGGCCTACGGTGCGAAACGGGCCCATACGTCTGCCTTAATCAGACATTGTGTGATTTCTAAGAACGAGCAAACCAAATGCCCCCAAACCATGACAAACACAGGAGGGGTCTATTTGACTTTTTTGTTTTGTCTGGATGTTTGTTAAGAATGTTTTTGCCAAATTTTGTACATTTCCCTAAAACTACATTCTTCTTTTAATCTATAGGGGGCACTATAAAGGTAATTGGAATTATATTGGTCAGATTTGTTCAGGGCTGCGGGGTCATTAGGTATTTCTGGTTTGAGCCTAATCGGTCAAAGTATGTGCAAGTTAGAGGCTGTCAAATTTGTTAATTAATTAATTGTCATTAATCGTAGAAGTACCAAACTCAATACAGTTCAGCGTCTTTATGATATGTATCTGCGTGCAACAGTTGAAACTGATCCGGCATTTTGTTTTTGAGTTATCGCGTTCCCACGTACAATCTGACTAACGGGATTCCTTATTATTGTTGTTTCGCCGATATAATTGGTATATATATAAATTGGTCAAATTGGACAAAAATAGATTTAAACCAGGACTAAACAAGTTCTCAAACAGAACTAAACCAGATCCAACCAAAACAGGACTAAATCTAAACTGGAACTGACCAAGGTCTAAACCAGGACTAAATTATATCTAAACCGAGCCAGAACCAGAACTAAACCAAGACTTAACCAGCAGTAAACAAAAAAAACCTACACCAGCGGCCTTAAGCCACTGGGTAGAATGGGTAGTCCACTAATCTAAAGGTTGGCAGTTTGATTCCTGTCTGGTTTATTATGTCTTTGTGTCCTTGAGTCAGACACTTTATAAATGTGATTTGGCTGCCACATCTCTGCCAGTCTGCCCCAGGACAGCTGTTGCTACAAAGCTCAATGCCATCTGACCGTGGAATTAATAATGCAAACAATTGTGATTTGAGTCACTAGTGAAGTACCCAATAAAATTTACATTGTGCTTGCACAGAAAAAAAATGTATTTGTATTTTCATTATGGTCTCAAAATGTTAAAATACATTGAACATTACGTCTGACAAACATTTTCTACCTTGTTCTTTTTTATGCTTTCTTATGTAAAGTAACTTGAGTAACTATCTGGATTTCTTTTTTACTTTTACTTGAGTAACAGTTTTTTTTTAAATAACAATACTCTTTCCTGAGTAAAACTATAGGGTTCTCTACTCATCCCTGCTTAGGTAACAGTTTTCTTTAGTATTGATTGCCTACTATAAAAATCCAGCTTCTTAACCTTGTAGGAAACTAGTCCTTATTGTGTAGCTAACACAGGCACACTCACTCATATGCAAACACATTATGAGGTTTATTCAGCAGTAGGTTAGCTCTGTATGGAACTAGATTAGCTCTGTTTGTTCACCGCCGAGACCTCGCCTGATTATATTGCACACAATGGCATATTCAATTGGAAATGCAAACATTTGGACAACAAATGCCTTGTAAATACAGTGGATATAACTGACTATTGAGACCAGTACAGAATAAATGGACTGTCACTGTTTTTGTCACTCAGCGTAAATTATTATTAAATTAATTAGTTATGTATTTTACTGAGACACTGATAAGTGGTCCCATTGATTCTACAAGATCAAGATTACCATTTTAGTTAACTTTGTCTGTGCCTTTGGGATCAAAAGACTTGAGTCTTTGAGACTTACCATGCCAGTTGAGAAGGTTTCAAAATGGTGAATTATGAATGTTATGTAGTTTTTGTTGTTAACTAGCTTACATGTTTTTCTTAAAGGTCCTATATTATGCAAAATCAAGTTTCCTGAGCTTTTAACCATGTTCTAATGTTGTTTCTACCTCAAACACAAACTCAAAGTTGTGTTTTGTTTCATTTGCGCATGTTTGAGTAAGTCCTCTCCAAGTGCTGAAAACAGTTTCACCATTTTATGTCATAAATTGGGGCAAACCACAAAGTGCTCCTGCCCTGTCAACAAACGCACCCAGAGAAACATGCCACCACCATTTATCTGTTTGGAGAAGTGTTCAGCTAAGCATGTATAAGCTGAAAATGTGGTTGGATTATTTTTGGAAACACCCTTGAAAACCGGCACAAGTGGTTTGTTCCTGTCTTGAAACAGGGACATGTGAGACAGGTGTCTAATCAGACTGATTCTCATTGAGTCCAAGTGGGAGCGCCAAAAAACAGCTTGGGTAATGTAAAATGATAACCTAAATGTATCCAAAATAATTAAATGTGCAGAAAAACATAATATAGGACCTTTAATACTATTTAAATGTGTGGGGGTATTTTGAGGAGTTGGGGGTGTGCCCACTAAACCACCCGCTTTTGTTTGCCTACTGGAAATGCAAAAAGTGGGACAACAAAAGCCTTGTAAATACAGTGGAAATAGGAGATTCTTAATAACAGAAGCAGCATCAGCCTGCTGTCGTCATGACGATACTAACATCAGCAGAAATCGTAGCTGTGAGGTGCCTGTGTTATTTTAGGGTCTGGTTTTATACAGCTCTCTGGAGGTTCTCTGGAAGTGAAGTCTCTCCCACTTTTTTGCCTCAAACTCTTTGCGGAGGAAGATGTTAATGACGAAATTTTTATCCTAAAACTATCCCAAAATGACTCAGCAAAGGCAGGAAGGCATATTAGTTAAATATAAGCTATGGTAATTCATTCATTTACTGTATCATTGCTTATTGTAGGGATGGGCAAGATGGCAAAAATATATCATGATTTTATTAATTTTTATTTAAAAAATGCTTTACTTGCTTTTTGCCTGCAGGCTGCATGTCCTCCCCATGTTGCATGTGTTTTCTCAAGTCTTTGTGCCAGAGCTGTGATTAACTGCCTATTGGCTAGTTTTAATTCCACATAAGGCCCATAGTCGCTGGTATAGGCTCCAGTCTCCCATGACCACAAATGTGGCTACAATATTACAATATTCCAACCTAAAGTATGATTGACTCTGTAAAGGCCACATAGGTCCATACCATTGATCACTGGTTGATACTAGGCAGATCAGAAATTACCATTACTATTTTTGGATCATGGACAAATGCATTGTTCCATAAGTGTTTAATGGATGCATATGGAAGATATGTCAGTGCTTGCTATGCTATGAAGCTAATTTATTGGATTATTACATGAATTGTTAAAACTCGAAGTCTATGTTTTTGTTTTTGTTCTTGCGCACACTGTTCCTCTATAGTTGACTACACAGGTGCCAGTGACTCACCACCGCTCCGGCCCATGACAGACTTTTTCCTGGCTTCTCCTTCACCGCTGGCGTTCCCATTTTAACTGCGGCCCTGCCAATGTCCAGCCATATAGAACATCCATTGTCCTCTGTTTTCTTCCTATATTGTAAAAAAAACTCCAGGGAACAGGCAGATTGAACAAAAGCTATAGCGCATTAACCTAAATCTCTGCCCGGCCAAACGATACTGGATTTACTGAATTCTGCCCTTTGACCAATAATTCCTCATAGAAAGGAAAGAAAGAGGTTAGTATGCAGCACAATATACAGAGATTTACCAACTTTTTCTGCATTCCTCCATGCATCTCTCTGGATGAATCTCTAGAACATGAATTATAGACGAGGAGAGTTGGAAAGTAAAAGTCTGTCTACAGAGTATGGCCCAATCGCACAAATCTTTCAAAATAAAACAGCCTGAAGCGAACAGCTAATGTATTCAATTTGGCATCTGGATGGTAATAAGTATATGAAAATGGTTTTGAAATGTTGCTACAAGTGGAAAATAATATTTTTCAGAGATGCATTCATAGATAAATTTAAGGGGTTTTGGAGTTTTAAAGTGGGGTTAAATAACACACCAAATAGGGACTAAGCCAACAACAAACCCTAAACCAGGACTAAACCAACATTTACCAGGACTAAACTGAACCGGGTCCAAACTGAGACTATAACCAGAACGCACCAAACCAGGACTAAACTAGTACAAAACTAGGACTAAACCAGTACCAAACTAGGACTAAACCAGGGCTAAACTGAAATGCAACTAAAGTGTGATATCTTCACAGTAAGCCTACATTTATAATGAATGAGGGACTGCTGGTGGCATTTGCAACAGGAGCATAGTGTATCAGCTGATTTATAATACATTCATGAGGTTTTGAAATGTTGATCTGAGTGGAATGTAATATTTTGTTTGGAGAATCAATCATAGAAACATTGATGGAATGTTAGTGTGGGGTTGAATGGCCTCTCAATGTGCAAAGAATTGGCAATGGTCAGAATGCTATAGAGTGTTCTGGGGGGTTTCTCTGGGTACTCTAGATTCTTCCCCCTGTTCGAAGATATGCATGTGTTAGGAAAATTAATGACTTCTTGAATGTGAGTGTACCCCAACAATAGCCCATATATGCTGACTTTGCTAGAATAAGTAGAATATGAATAGATGTTTTTTTTTTAATTGCTGTAAGTGACGGTTGCATTCCTGGTGTTCAAAATCCACACATTTTTTTCCTCTAGGACACATTACTGACATTTTGGTAAATTTAATGCAATATCCGTATTGCAAAAATCTAAATGTATTCCAATAACAACGTGCAGATGTGTAAAATCAGGCAGTGCAGCCAGGGTAACTGCACTGGGGCCCAAAAGGTAGAGGGGCCCCACAGTGACATTAAACCATGTATATTATTGGGTTTTGAATAGAGACAATAGTTTTAGAGTTTTCATTCATTCACTATGCTTTACAGAAATAAACCTGGATAGATTATTTAATTTTTTCAATGCCTAATATTAATCAATAATCAACAGAGGATTTACTCATATGCAAAGGGTTGCCTATTTAAAGGGATGTAGACTTGAAGTTGTTTTTTGTTTTGTTTTTTTTATTTAATAGTTGACCAAGTTGAATACTGTATGCAGGGAAATATACACTTTCCCAAAAAACAAATTTTATGTGGGGGCCCATTCTAAAAATGTTCACTGGGGACCCTCATTACTATGTTACGCCACTGACGACGTCTTTAAACTGATTTCCACTGTTAAAATCCTTCTTCCTATTAGTCATAAATCTGTGATTTTTTTTAGTCCTACTTTGGCCTTATTTAAATTCTTGTTAAGGACAGAGCAGGTGGCTGGATAAGGGACCCTTCAGGTTAAACGGTGAATTTGAATTTGAATTTTCCTATTGGTCAAAAATATGTCACAGGCCTTCAGGCTCTGATAGGTCCTTGTCTCATTTAGACACACCTGTACCTTCACCATCCCCTCTGTCTCCACCAGGCACTGCCCATTTGTGAAACATATTTAACATTTAGGCTGTGTGTTTACTATGGATCTGACCCAGGTGTTTAGTTCTATTACTAACATTTCTCTCCTAACTTTCATCATTTTATAGGCGTAGGTTTTCTTGGCTGGATTTACGGTTTTTTTTTTAATTGTCATTTAAAAGCTGAATTGAAACGGCAAATGAGCAACAATGTAGTCATTTCTATTTGTAATAATGCTAATCGTAATGTTCGGATCGGATTGTTATGTTAATGCGTTCAGACTGCTGTAGATATGTTAAAGTGCCTAGCCCTAAATGAATTATTTCCCTTGCGCTAGATAAAAAAATAACAAAGCTAAAATTCATGGAGAGGGGAGGATGCTGTTGGAGGAGGGGAGCAACTCCCTAATATAATGATAGGGGAAACACTGTGATGTGTATAGGGCTTTTCAGGGGCTAGATTTGTATTTTTAACATTTAAAGATGAAACTGTTCCACTACATTATAATAACGATATGCAATCTTCAACATACTGTAGGTATACAATGTTTTATTGTGCAGCCTACCTGTGACCTATATAATGTGACGGTTTGAGAATGATATGTGTAGGTCCTTTGTCAGATGAGTCAGAGAGTCACTGTTAGAAATATATTTTTTCAAACAGATATTGGGGTCCATGGGTTTACTTGTAAACCAATCAAGCATCAGATCAGGGATAATTCAGCACTAAACCAATGTAAAACCAGGACTAAACAAGCACAAAACCAGCAAAGAAATTGCACTAAACCAGCACCAAAGAAGCAGGACCAAACCAGGACTAATCTTGGTATCGAACTGGGACTAAACCAGCTCAAAACTGGGTCTAAGCCAGCTAAATAAGCAGCTCTAAAACCACAACTAATTTAGCTAAGCCAGGACTAAACCCATATGAAACCCAGACTAGGGACTAAATCAAGCTATAGTTGATTTCTGTCAGATTAAACCGACTGGCAGCACAAAGGCAGAGTAGTTAGCCTCACACATAAGAAAGTCTTTCTGTAGAGTTTGTGTGTTATTTTTGTGATACCATTTGTTTCTTGTGATATCGCTATATTCTGTTGTTGACTTGATTTCATACTTTGTGCATCACAAAACCCATACTGTACCATAGCTCTCTTTTCAAGCCAAGCCCGATTTACAAGCTCTTTTAGTACTTTGGCTCGTAATGCCTGGCCCTCTGCCACGGCTTCTACTCTGGTGTCAAATCATTTTTATAATGCTCTTCAAAATGCTTATAAAACATTCCCAATAATTATTTTATGGACCTACTATGGGTTTTGAGTGGATAGATACAACAACTTCCATCTTGTAAGCCTGGATGAAGTGCTCTTTGTTTGTTTTGTCACACAGCGGAAAGCCTACCAGCAGATATCGGACACGAGGCAGGATAAGGGAATATGTGTTATGTTGTAAAAAGGCGTACAGTACAAAGCACAGTGTGGTCGAATGAATGGAGGAGATAGGACAGAGCAGCTGGCTAGATGTGGTATTATGAAATGTAGAGGTGTAGGGGATTTGCAGTTTTAAAACTAGTGTCATTTACAAGATGAATCAAAAAGAAAAATGATAATGTACTAAACACAACAAAAGTGTTCAGTAGCATCTGTCAGTGACTTTACTGAAAACAGATTTGGGTGCATTTTTTGAGACAATGTGCTGTGCCAGATGACATTGTTTTATTAGTGTCATATTATTAACCTCTCATTGTTATTAAGACGATTTGAATAAATCTGAATTAAGGTAATTAATAGAAATAGGAAATAGAAGTCACTGTTTTTTTATTTTTTCAGGAAAGGTGTCTAGCCCCACAGAAGGATCTATTTAGAATCGATCGGGGAAAATTAGCTGCCTTGACAGAGGTCTGCAATTTCTAATTTTCTAAGGGTTTTCATTACTTTAAATGTATGGGAAATATTGTTTTTTTTTCTCTCTACTGATAAACAGTCAGATTAGTTGTGTCTCCCTTTAAGGTTCTCGCTCCCCCTACTGGCACTTCTCTCTGTCAGCCCAAGCTAGCACTGGACAGGTTTTTTTTTTTTAATTACTTAAAGCGGACTACAACAACATCATATTAGTCTGTGTGACGACGGTGAAGGTTGTCATTCATCCAGGTAGAGGTCATTCTGAAAGTTGAAAAAGGGCATCTGGACAAGGTTTTGATTGTTGAAAAGCTTTCATCTGCCAATCCAGCAGACTTC